>BMAV01002939.1:0-12230 GCA_019973955.1 Trichonephila inaurata madagascariensis
ATTAAACGCCCAGGGTGGCCTTACCCTTTCCCAAGAAGCCTTTCCAGGCCAGCCTTCTTCCTGCTAGTGTTCTTCAATTCTTAGTGCTCAAAACTAGGAGATATTTTTCTAGGCCATCAATCCATCTAAGATTTAGCCTGCCCTTCCTTCGTGTGTCAATTGGTTAGACAATTAAGGCTTTTTTAGTGGTGCGATCTTCATCCATTCTGACAACGTGACCTGCCAATTTAATTCCTTGTATAATGATGAAGTCAACAATGTCAGATTCTTTAAAAGGGGACATAGACCCTGAAATTTGATCTTCTTTGATACGTTCGTATTTCCTGAATTGCTCCAAAAATAAATCTTAAAATTATCATTTCGTAGATACTTATCATGTTCTCATCTGTTTGATACATGGACCAAGTTTCATATGCATAAGTTATAATGCTGATCTTAAAAGATATTTATACAATAGAACCTTTGTTTTTCTTTTGATTAAATTCTATTTCATATATTTTCATTTACCATTCAGACATCTATTAACTTAACTCAATGGCGCAACAGCCCATGAGGTGCCAAGGCTTACTGTGCCCAACTCAGTATAAAACATGTACTAGACACAGTAATTATGTAACTAATTACCAATATATATATAACCTGATACCTCTCTGACATATTATCTGTCGTTATTATGTAAAAAGTAAAATAATGTATGTATATTCTTAACATTCCGAAAAAGAATATTGATCCAAAGACAGTATTAAAAAAATTATGTTACTTTTTTCAATGTATAAAAAAAACACAAATTTCCCGTTTTTTTTTTTCCAAAATGTATTTATTTTTTGCAAAAGGCAGATTTATCAAACTACATAACAATATTATGTAGTTGCTTTCCTCAATTAATTTAACAAGTCTAAAGATAAAATGTTACAAGTGACGAATTTAGTCATACTACTGTTACCGAAATTGAAAGAAATATAATTAATAAATTAAAAATTAACATTATTTCACAAAATGTTTGATTTAGTATTAGCGTTACAATATTCGTAAGTTATTTTGGAGATGCTTTTGATTTAAGTTCCAAACACAAAGCAGTACAACTGGTAGTACCTTAAATCATTTTATATCACTTGTCTAATAAATCACAAAATCTAGCGATATTCTTCAGACTAAGCGTTTTGTTTCTATTTAAGGTTGGAAATTAAAATAAAATATTTTAAATTGATTTTTTGGCAATTCTAATAGCTATTTGATGTATAAAAATACTATTTCAAGCAGGCATTTATAGTTTATCATCACAAACTGAATAACCCGTTCCAGAAAATATATACAATGTAAATTTATCATAGCCATACGTTGTATTTCACTTTTCAAAATGCATTATTATTATTTATACAATGTTGGAGAATGGGGTATATAAATCAAAATATAAAACACAAGAATCAAATGTTCAATTTCAATGGAAATAAAACACAATCTATATAGATCAGAGCGCATTACCATATCATAAATAAAATCAGTTCTCGAGAAGGGAATTGGAAATAAATACAGTAATATTTTGTAAATTATTTCTGAGTATTCAATGAATATTTATAAAGTCCTTTTATGTTAAGTTTTACTATTAAAATGTATCAATGTTTTTTTGCAAATACACACACCTTTTTATTTGCCTTCAATGATAACGAGAGATCGTTGAGCACTTACGACTATCTATTATGCAAAACGAACTCAGTATTGAATTATAATTTTTTTTATATAAAATTTATTTATCGTTGCATATTAAAAATATTTAATTCATAGGCATCTCTTCTTTATACTTTCTGTTCCAAATAAGCGCTTAGAACAAAAAAATCAAGAAATAATGCCAACAAAATTTACTAAAATTAAGAAAATGATGGATTGGCAGTAAAAAATGCACTATAAATACGTGTTTTTACCATTTCCATTGAGACCGGCAAGAGATGATACAGACTATAAATATCTATTCATTATTCTCAGCAGATAATCAGCAAAAATTAAAAATAATACTTAGAACTTGCTTTGAAATCCAAAAGCAAAAAATATTCAAACATTTCTTGGTATATTTAAAAAGAATAGCACTCTTTCATTCATATATATTGATATATTCGTTGCCAATTTATGTGGAAAATTGTGAATTCTTTCTATAGATAATTATAGTATATGTATGCCCTTTCTATTTATTACATTAAAAACCCTCGAGTATACCTTATCAAAAGTGATTTTAATATTTTTATTTCTGCACTTAATTTTCTCTATGAAAAGAAATATATGGTGATATTCTTTTTATCTGAAATATTATATTAAAAATATTAGTCTCCAGTGTACATACTTTGTTGTATAATATTTATCGAAGTAATTTTATGTTAATGTACTTTGAAAAGGTTTGACAAAACTATTAAGTGTAAAATACAACTTTTGAAAACCTTAGAATAAAATTCTGAAATCACTAAACCCATTGATTTCTTGGTTTTGCTGGTATTTTTTACGCATTCAAATCTTATAAAACAAAGATAAAGATTGTTAAAAACATTATTTAGTAGTTAATGTCTTCATTATGTATTTAGCTCTATTTTTTACTAATTATTGCTCTGAGAGTACATATGACTTGCGACAGAAAAATGTTTTATTGCTTTTGGAGTATTGGTGCTTTATATATTGTTTTAGATTTTTTATTCATGAGCACCATAAATTGTTTGCCGTTTACTGTTGAAAAACTGGATCTATCATTACATACTTTTGGAAAAGCATGATCTAACAATAAAGTTTGATGCAATTTTTTTAAAATTGTGATATTGCAGATTGAAGGGGAAAGCGCTGACTTCCGCACTGATTAGCAGTTAACAAATTCTGGAATTATGATCCATAGAATCTTCGAGAAGGAAATGGACTTTTTTTGTTCGAAAGATGTCCCATGGCTGTACGTTTAACTGTTCCAACCGAGGAAGCTACTGTACGTATTGGAAAATCATGTAGAGACCTCTGTGAAAGTCCGAATTTTGAATGTTTTATAAAAACCTATATACCATGCTGTTAGACATCTCTGTTCAGGAACATTACATGCATGTCATTGCTGGTCTCTTCCTGAAATGCCACAGCAACATCTTTCACTAAAGTGGAATGCATAGTTTTTCTTCCTCTGCCAAATTTCCTTTTAAATGAATCTGCATCTTCGAATTCAGAAAACATAGTTTGCAGACTTCTTACATATATCTAAGAGCCTTTAACTGTACCCATTACTGTTCCAGAACTTCTTCAAAGAAATTGATGTAAAGTCACTCTTCTTGTAAATCATTTTCACATATAATCAATTTATCATTGTAAATAGCTATCGTTCTGCAAAAAATAGTTTGCTAAGTAGATACCATTAGTAAAACAAACTTCCAGAAGTAATATCGCACAGCTATTTTGACTTAAATGCAATGTTATTGGGTTCACAGCGGAAATGAGTCAGTTATACTAAAAGTGTTGTGTCTAAGTGTTTCGTTACACAGAATTTGCTTATCTTCTCATAAAAAAAATTCCTTCGATTTTTGAACTTGTACAGAGCAGACACCCTGAAACGATGATTTGAAGAAAAGGTCTAAAAACATATGGAATTGCTAATTTTGAGAATGAATCAGATAGTAGTTAGCCAAAGACTCTGAAGAAAGTACAGATAAGATTAATAATAGTCCAGCTAATTTTCATTTATATGTCTCTGGGATGGGACAGAATGAATACCGCATAATAGAAATGTTTCTGGCAGATTTGTGACTCTAAAATGTTTGCGACAAAGCAGTGGACCAACAAGCTTCGTGAAACACAACGTAAATGTGAGGTTTTCATGATATAAAGTGTAATAAAATATGATAATTACACATGAGATAATATTAAAAAATCTTAAAATTAAACCCTACTGAACAATAGTCTTGCAGTTACTTAGTTATTATAATTATTTTATGTATTTTATATCGTGGTGTCGAAACGACACCGGTGGAAGTTTAACCCGCGGTCACTCGCGCCTATTTTTCTACCGTCGTTACTCGCGGGGTGTAGAGAACACCCCAAACTCTTAACACGTGTATTTAAATATGGAATGTTTTTAAGCCAATTATGATATATATTTATGAAGTACAAGATGTTTTTTGTATTATACAAACAAAATTGTTAAATTTATTGCATTCAAAATGGACTAGAATTAATTTAAACTAAACCTAAAAAATTTTTCTTTTTTAATACAAATTTTATTTTTTTTCATAAACCACAAAAAAAACATATATACCGAAATAAATATACACAATTAATGATAAGGATAAAAAAAATGAAAAATAATATTTTAATCATTTTCAAACTTAAGAACTGTATTCATGCTTTAACACATATTTTTTTTAAAATTGAAGACAAAAAAAAAATTTTTTGCATTTTTTCCCCTGGACAAACAGTGCAAGGCCCTTTTGGTATTAATCCCCAATATTCTTGTCAGAAAAGCTTCTTTTGGTTATTGTTGGGTTTTGGGAGACCCGATCTCATATCCCCTGTCAAACAAGACCCTTCTAATCCCCTTTTTAAAAATTTGAATGTCTCATTTATTTTCAGGAAGAACCAAATGTAGAAAAAGGAAGCTTAATTCCTGCAGTAAAAGTAGATGATAAAATATTCCTCCCAAAAAGGTTTACATATTCCGATACATCAATATACTGAAATTCCATCAGTTATTATAAATATTTACAATTTCAAGTTTCATCCCTCAACTTTTTTTAAAAATTGCGTCATCGAATTCATTCATCTTGACAATCTGTTGATACGTATCTAATAAACTACGGGGCCTTTAATTTCTCCTTTCCCATGGGTTTTGTAAAAATTTCGGAAAATTTTTTAAAAAATTTTAAAAAATTATATTTTAATTTTTTTTATAAATTATATTTTTTTTTATACCACATTTTTAAAATTTTTAAAAAAAAATATTCTATATTAATATATATTTGATAAAATGAAAAGGGTTAAACTACCCGTAGTTTTAAAGTACAAAACATAACTCAATCACTCGCGGGGGGCTCGCAAAATAAATTTGGGGCTAACCCAACCGTCGCGAGATTGTTAAAAAGGCCTGAAGGTTCAATGACCCAAAATGGGCCTACAGAAAAAAAACGTGGCTCTGCGCATTCTTTTTTAAATTTTAGGAGGCTTTTCTTGTTGCTGGGGTGTAGAAAACACCCCGGGTGATCGCGGTTAAAGGTAAAAGAAATCCCAAAAAAGTTCTGGGGTTAAAAGTGTTATAAAAAATAACCTATTTTTAAATATTAGAACTAGGCATTTGAAATTTGGTTTATGTTTTTGTTTTGTTGAATATAATTCCTCGAACGGGGTTTCACGACTCCAGATGGGGGGGGAAGTGTTTGGAAGCAAAATATGTAATAAAATTCCCTTTTTTGAACAAATATACTTACAGGCCTCAAATTTTCAAAGCATTTATCTTCTATTGAGTAGATATCCTCTAAAAATGGTGTTTGACAAATGGATTTCCGAGAGAGGTGCTTTGGGGGTGTAAGTAAAAAATATATTTCTATTTTAGGAATTCAAATTTTGTGAGCTTTTTAAATCCAGAGGCGAGAACGATTAGAATATTTTCGAGTACAATCGAAAGATTATTGCTAGAACTCAGATGGCAATGGCCTGGAAAGAATGTAGTCTTACTATGTCATAAAATTCCCAGCGAAGCAAGCTGGCAATAGCTAGTGCATTATGAAATGCTTAGATTAATTACATGGATTTTAAAAATAAAACTAAATATGCATTATGTCACAATATTACGAAATAAATTATATTGAAACCTGTAATTCAGATTTAAACTAAAACTATTATAATGGACAGCTTTGTATTAATGTGCTAGCATATTTATAACAAAATATAATTTACATTATATTTATTAAAAATATAACATTATGGGACATTGATTGCACCAACACAATTAATTGCATCAAATGATAAGCCTCGTTATATTTTAATCAGCATTAATCTAACTCATCATCATAATTAATCTTTCAAGCATTAGAGATATACCACATATGTTACGAAGGCAATACATTGTTTCATAATTGATCAAAGATGTGTGCCGTATTTTAAATTACATTAAGGTATCCGACTACGTTCGGAACCGTGATTTTACAAAAGCTTATAAATGGATAATATTTATGATATTTAGTGTCACTTAGATTATGAAATGCATATAACACTCACTGTTTTAAGAATTGTATTACAATAAAAAAATTATTTAAGTACAAAATATTTTGACAAAAAATGAACATAGAAGGACCATTTTCAAAATGTTCTCCTTTTGTAAAAAATGCTTTATTATAATATATTTTGCCTGTATATAGCTCAGACCTCTGTATAGAGGCTCAACTAAAAATTTTTAAACATATGACTTAGAAGTGGGTTTATCCATGTTTTACAACAGAGGGGAAAAATTTTAAGAAAAAAATGCCGATCATTATTTCAAATGTTTGTAACTCTGAAAATAATATGAATTTTTCAAAAAACTCATAGTTGAGCCACTGTACAGACGTCTGAGCTATATATACAGGCAAAATATTTTTCTAATAGAAAAATTTTTCACAAAAAGAGAACATTTTGAAAAAAAGGTTATTCTAAGTTACTTTTTTGCCAAAATATTGTATTTAAATAATTCTTTTTTGCCAAAATATCCTTAAAAAAATTTTATACATGTATTATAATCCAACTGACACTAAATATCATGAAAATTATCCATTTATGCGCTTTTTTAAAACCATGGTTCCGAACGTAGTTGGATACCTTAAGCAACTAATATTCTTTTTTATTCTTAATAATTGTATTATATAAGAAACATTTATCATATATAAATCTTATTATATATTTTTTTGAACTGACTAAATAGAAAAAAACATCCCGAAACACTCATCAGTAATTTAAATCTACATCAAAATAATCCCTTTTAAATAAAGAATACTTCGCATCGAATAAAATACTGTTTCAGTAATAAATTATATTAAGACAATTTATCGTTATTTTCTCAACAACAAATTTATCGAAATCCCTAGAACAAATGTTGATTTATTCCGATCAATAAAATTGCTAAAAGGCTTTAAAATCACAAAGAAAAAGAGATAAATACTAATTTGTATCCCTAAGAAGCTTAAATACTGTGTAATCAGTGTAATATGAGCTTCTAATACACGAGGCCTCTTAGAATAAAGACTTCGTTTCTTTTGAATTCAACATTTCATTAGTAAAAAGAGAACAAAAAAAAGCTCTAGACAGAGAAAGAAGGTATTCCAGTGACGGCTTTCCTTTCGAAATCCCTTTTTCATTAAAATCCCTAAAAAGGGAATAATTTTGAGGGGTTATAATCTTCTCCGAAATGAATAGGAGATGTCTTCTTTAGGATCTTCTTGAAAGAAACTTCCGAATTTCCCCTTTAATTTTTTTGTTTCCTCTTTTGCTGTGTTAAGCACCATCAAAAGAAACCGACCCCGCAGGGTAAATTTGCATTTTTTTTTGTTGAACTTTTACAATTTTTTATTAATTGAGATTTCTGTTGAGGGCGGGGGAATTATCCATTGTTCTTTTAAATCGAGTTTTCCCCAAAAGGAGTCTCGTAGAGGAGGTTGGAAAAGGAGAAAGTTCTAATCTTTTCATGTGTGAAAGAGGGAATTTTTTGCTGATTTTGTACCTCTTCTAGAATTTTTTTCTCTGGTTAGTTGGGATGTAAGTAAGGTAATCTAATAAAAATACTTTTAAAAACACACTTCGTTAAATTACAGATGCTAAATATATTTAAAATATGAAGTGTTAAATGTACAGAAATATTTTGAATACGAAAAAGGCAGAAATACTAAAAATAACCAACTATATAAAAGTATACTAAATACACTGCACTATTACTGATTTTACTGCAGTACCAAAGCACGGAAAGGTTAATACGATATTAAATATATTAAAATACTGAAAGTAAATATGATGGAATGATAAATATACTAAAATATTAAATGTTCGAATAGTAAAATCCAGTACTAAATTGTATATTCAATGGATGAACTGTAAAATACCAAATATACTAAAATTCTAAGACTACTAAACATATTTAACTGGTAAATATACTATGTAATTTAAATTACAATGAATATCAGATGTGTTAAATATTTGAAAATTTTAAATATATTAAAAATAAATAAATATTTCTTTTAAAATATGTTGAATTATTCAAATACTAGATACATTAAAACCATGGAATCATGGATATACTAAATTTGCTGAATTTATATTGGCCGAAATACTAAAAATAATGAATACATTCATAAAATATTGAAAGTATTATACATTTTGCTTGGTAAAATAATAAATCAATATTTTTTAAATAAATGTCTGACTATTTCTGTTTCTAAATATATTAGTTTTGCTTAACACATACTATAACTACTATATCATTAGTAATTCAATGATTCTGCTCTTATAAATCCATTTTAATTTATTGTTTTCCTTAAATATTACAATAATGTAAAATCTACACTTCAAAAGCGATGATCTCTATTGTTTCAGTAATAGTATTGATTGATACAATAATGCGGTAACGTAGATACAATTGTGATGTCCACTGTTATAATGCGTTTTTATTTAAAACCAATAATGTTATACGTGTGAAGAATAATTCTAATTATATTGTCATAGTAACGGTATTGTTTAATTTTGTCTTGTGTGTGTGATAATCACAACATACTATCTAATACTCTTAGAACAATAGCGCTATTGAAAACTGAAATTTTATTAATCAATTAAAAAATCTTACATATAAAGGATTTTTTTTTCTTTCTTTTTCTAATTGGGCTGCACATTGGTATTTTAACCTTTGCAGACATAGTACATTCCCCAGGAGCTGGTATCACTTTCTTAGCGTGACACCATATAGGCGATACCAATTGCCGCAAGTTTTTTTTAAATATTTTATTAAATAGTTTAATTAAATCTATGTAGACCAGGGGTGTCAAACTCAAGGCCTGCGGGTCTCATGCAGCCCACAACGAACATTTTTGCAGCCCAGCCAATATATTGGCGCACAATATTATATAATAAAATCAAACATTTTTTTTCTCTAAATAAGAAAGATAGTAGCAGAGAAGAGATGTCAAGTGTTAGGATGTTATCTTCAAGTGTGTGTGTGTGTTTCTTGTTCTTTTATTTATGTTTATTATAATGTATATTATTCGAAATAAACTTACGTTTCTATGAATATTGATTTTTTTTTTACGGCCAGCCTAAAGTTAAACCTTGTTTGTTTGGTCCAAGTAAGTCTTTGAATTTAACAATCGGATGTTGTAGACTCTTCAAAATCATTTTCTTCGAATCATGAATATTAGTTTTGGTTGAGTTGAGATTAAATGCACATTGAAACATATTGAAATGGTCAAATTTAATTGTTATTAAATTTTTTTCTGTTATGAGAGGTTCCCACAATGATCAAAATTGATGTCGAAATATTGCAAATGCAAATAAAAGTCTTGCACGATCGTGGAAAAACTTACTATCAAACTTGAAAAGGGCAAGACAAGCAGAAACTGGTTGAGCACTTAATTTACCTGAGTTTTCACTGTGTTAAATAATCAAAAAAATATTATTCATTTCATCAGTTTCATAACATTGATAATAACAGAGAGATTGATACAAATTTTGGAACTATATATAGCTTACTCTGTAATAAGCTATAACTCGTGTTTCATCTTAGTAATCATGAATCCCAACTGTACATGTAAATAGGGTCAGATTGCTTATTGACATTTTCTTATGAAAATACTTGAATGTATTTAGTGTGAAAGAGAAGAAACTTTGTAAACAAATGTCACTGCAAACTTACATAGCAGTGAAATTTTTTTATACAATAGTACCTATTTGAAAACAAGGCTCTAGGACTAAAATTATCCTTATTTAGATAAAATAAAATATATATTATCAATTAACAACTGTAATTTGTGCAAAATTCTGAAAAATTTAAGGAAAAATTTAAGGTTTATTTTATGGTATTATTTCTGATATAAGAATTGAAAAAAAAAGCGTTTACTCACTCATGTATCTTTCTCTATAAATATAGCTAATTTGTATTCTTAAATTTTTAACTCAAATATTTTGAGTTACTATGTGAACTTTATCAGATATTTAAAGCATGGTACTAAATTTAGTTTCCCAAACATTTCGTTCATTATATTGGTCTCTTTCGTAGCTTAAATGTCTTAAAACATTAATTTTACTGGAAAGTCTTTTCGAAACGAATTATAAACAATAACGGAACAAGGTAAGAGCCCAAGGAAGTTTATGGCGGTATAACATAGGAATTAACACAGTGTTAAACAAGAACTTGAAAACATAGACAAAAAAGATACATATTTGAACTTAAATGGAACGTTATTGAAAAAAGATTGGTGTCCGAAAGCTTTTTTTCATATGAGAATAATTTTATAAGATTCTTTTTTAATGAGAAATAGAAATGTGTGTGATACTTTTTGTATAGACAGATATAAGCCTATTTTTTATGCGCTTATTTGTTGCTCTTAAATGCAGTTGTTATGTTTAATATATATTTATTTATTTTGATTGTTAGAATAAAAATTTTTGAAACTATGAATATTAGCTTAAATAATAGCTTCGTATACTGAAGCTGTGCACATTTACAAAATTACGTAAGCATATGTATGTTTAGTATTTATTTTTTACCCTAATCATGTGCTACTCACAAAAGTTAGTGAAGTAAAGTTTTGACCGAAAGTTGTTGTTTACTTAGTGAGTTATTAATTCCTGCACTGAAAAAACATTCTAGGATCGTGCTTAATTGTCAATTCGTCGAGAAATTAATCGGAAACTAATTTTAACTTCACGATAGAGCAGCGCTTCTAAACCTGAGGTGCGCCTCCCTAGGGGGTGGGATAACCCTAGAAGAAGGGTGCGAGCATATTGAAAAGTCGAAAACAAAAGATTATTTCAAAAAATTATTAATTCTTTAAAAGTAAAACGAACAAAAACATTCTGTCATAATGAAAATATATATATATATATATATTTACACTGATATAATACACTTATAAATGTATCTGTACTGCAAACACACACACAATACTAAGTACTACACAATACTACTTAACAATACTAAGTTAAAAACAACTTTAATAGTTACCAGTGACCGCACCGGTTGGTCATATAAAAATTATATGCAAAAATTAACACTTAACTGGATAATTTGTATGGCTTATAATCAATCCCTTAACTGCAGACTTAAAAGGTACACGATTCACTCCTCAATGCCACCATTTTGCACGTATACACGCATATGTGGTGTATTTGAGGGGAGGGAGAAAGGGCAAAATAAAAAAAAATCCTCAGTGTGTGCGTGTGAAATAAGTAAATCCTTCTCAAACAATGTGAAGGTCATTTTATTGCAGTCCAAAGTCTTTGGAATAATTTTATGGATAGTAGTGAACATATTTCGGAAAGACGTATGTATACGTACGGGGCAATTTACGCACTGGCTGAGCGAGACATTTATATACGCGGTTGGCGAAGAGGTTAATATCGTATTGTAGCTTTAGCGTCAAAATATGGTATTATCGAATTCAATACATTGTTATTGTATGGAGGGGGGCGCGATGAAAATTGTGATTGAATATTGGGTTCCAAGTATTGAAAGTTTGAGAAGCACTGCGATAGGGAGCAATTCAAGTCAATTTTCAATATTTAGCAATCGAATTTTCCTTTCTTTAGCAATGTTTTCAAGGTTTCCTGTTTATTTATCATCCTCTCATCAAGTGATGTTAAACTTATCAATTCGTTGGTGATTTACCGTAAAATCCGGCGTATAACACACACTTTTAACGCAAAAAATAAGAATGAAATTTACGGATGCGCATTATACGCTGGCTATAAGAATGATAGCTTTAAAAGTAACAAAGTATGAGAATAGAAAAAAGAAACTATGCTTCTACGTAAATCGAAATACGGTTTATTTAAAAGAAATGACACACATTCCTTGTGTACTTCAAAGATTGCGGTTCTGGAAGTATACTAATTTTTCTAAAGCTTGGAATAATACCTCGAATAAATGACTTCAAAACATAAGAGCATTGCGTATATACATTTCAGGTTTTTTTCGTAAAAAAGGGGGATGCGCATTATACAGATAATATTCCTAAAAACTAAATATATATATCATTAAATATATTTTTAATTTA
>BMAV01002941.1:0-49169 GCA_019973955.1 Trichonephila inaurata madagascariensis
GGAATTTTTCTGTCAAGGAAAAAAAAATTTAGAATTGAATATCAAAGTTATTTTGTATGAAGTAAAACTTAAGCGCGGACACATAGTAAATTTATCATTTAAACAGCCACAAGATTGAAGTAAAAGCTTATTGTTGGATGTTAGCAAGAAATTCTTGTTGAATGGGCATTTCTAAACTAGCAATGTATATATTGTTACGTAGATCCGAGGGTTCGTGGATTATATGCAGAACAATCACAAAGAAAATTAACAGTTTTTTAAAAGCGAAGCGAATTTATTATCGAAAATCCAATCCTTTAAATACAGGATTCAGCAGCAATATTCACAGGGTAAATATCCGAAGGTCTTCACACCTTCAACAGCAATCAAACAATCATAAGTGTTTAAAAATACACGTAAGTAAAGATTATTCACAAGCACAGCCGAGCTAATCGCTAGTCAAAACAATCCTCACTACTCGCTAGCTTAATCCAGACTCCCCGCCCGTCCTGGCGAGCATCCTATTTATAGGCGCGACAGAAACTCCAGAAATATAGCCGCTCGTGACATTAGTGGAGAGATCCACTACTTTCTAGAAGATTCCAGAGGGTTCCGAACTCGCCCAACATGGTCACCAATGACGCCAAAATTGTCGCCAACTTGGCTCTAACGCCAAGATTTCGCCAAGTTCTCATTGAATCGCCATTATAACGCAAGAGGCGGTATTGTTTGTGAATGGTACAATTTTAACATGCAATAAACATAACAGAGTAATATAAATGCATTAAACACTCAAATATAAATTATCTACACTATTTACACAAAATTCGTAACACTACATTGTTACTACATCAACAGTTGTGCGAAACTCCGAAAACTCGCATAACAATCTGTTATACGGCGTCCATTATACTTCAGGTAAGCTAGTGTGATGCGATGCCATTAAATTATATTTTCAATCTAATTAAATCCAAGTTTAAATTTACTTAGTCGCATCATGGCCAATGTTAAATCGACGAAATTCAACTAGATTAATTACTCAAATATTAGACGATCATTAATTTACGTTATAATTAAATTTATCATTGCACAGTTGAGAAATTTTACATTTACAATAAAAGAAAACAAGAGAAAACTTGGCTTTAAGAGAGAAGGGTCGGAACGGAGCCTGGCTGGCCTGTGTCAATGGGGGAGGGGGTAGCAACTGGCTTTGCACCTCTGCATAGTAATTGGGGTGATTTTTGGATGAAAGGAATCCCTCGAAATTGGCACGCGTCTCTTTAAATAGTGAACCGAATCACCTGCAAATTCTCGGGCGGGACTCACTACCATCTTCCAAGCTGAGTCTCGGATTTGATATTTCCAATCGTGCACAGTTGCATTTTATAAAATTTATGGGAATTTCGACCACAACAGGGGACCCAGAATCTTTGACAGACCCTTTCCGAAAGAATGTAACATCCGGTCAAGGGGCACATATAGAAATTACCAATAAAAGGGGGCCATCTAGCCTCTTGTCACTAGCTAATTACCATTACAGTATTGGGTCAAACAGACAAACCTTTGAATCCATAGAAAATAATTTTCAATCGTATACTATCCACTTATTCTCCCTTTATAAATCCAAACAGCAATGCTAATATACTATGTTATCGGGCCGAAACAATACACAATTGCTTTGAGGAACATTCCGAGACAACCAAGCAAGCACCCAAGTCGCCATTGGGTACTTATTAACGCCACACTATAAACACGAGGGCTATTTGTGACTGACATCGTCATTTTGAGCGATTGTCAAATTATGAGGACGACACCCGAGCAAGCTCACGCTCTCCAAACCACCATGCCACACCAGAGAATATCAAGCCTATCTCTCTCTCGACAAACTTAACGTGCATTAGCCCCTCTAAACGGAAGGTCTTTGGGACACTTCAAGTCTTAGTGCCACTATTGGCCGCAATTTTGTGACCATAACCACTAGGATGGCCCGCCCACTAGATCACGAGACACTAGTCTCACAACATATGCAATGTGATCGAAAATTCATTTCATGTTCCGAGTCCTGCACTGGCAAATTATGGAAGTCTATAGTTAGCTGGTTGAATGTTTCGTCAGGAGACTTGCCACAATTTGTGAAATAGATGCCACGTCTACGTTCTGCACTTCACTGAATAATGAACTCCGCACACTATGTTAGTTTATGCTCGACTTTACCATTTAGTGTATACAGAATTCGTCACAAGGATAGGTTAATAGTTTCTTTTGAGCCATTTGCTACGATGCAACCCAAATATTTCTAATCGACCTTAGAGGAGTACGTTTCCCAAAGTTTTTATAACCAGCTGTATAAAGTCTCGGAGAAGCTGTTTTCGGTCAATCAAGGTAACCTTCGAGACTACATTTGTGGCGCGTTTTGAAATAATCCTTGTAGTTCAGATGCAACGGCTTCTTGATACATGTATTAACAGCCGAGATGAAATTCTTCGCGTACTTTGTCTGGTAACCTCCCGCTAAGCATATCCTTTTGAGCAGAATTTCGTTTTGTTGAGGGTCTTAGAGATATTTAGAGAATTATTTTTCAGCAACTTGATGCAATTATACGCGTCAGACTAACCACCTGACCGGAATATCTACTCATGCGCCTCGGTGTCCAAGGTTATGGTAACCGAGATGGGCACAGTAGGCCTTAGTCTTCATGGGCTGTTGCGCCACTGAATTTAAGTTTAGATTTACATCATTGCAAACCTTTTCTTTGATGTCATTGAGAATGGTGTATTTGATGTATGAACGGTAACATTTATACCAAAAGTTGAAATTTTAGCTTTTTGATTGAGTTTACCCTTAAAATATAAATTTCTCTGCTAATACACGGAAATGTATGTATTATACGAGGAGGGACCCCAAAATAATTGGAATCCAACTGTTACGCGCACAATTCTTTGTAGTTTGGAGTTGTGCTGTTAAGTGGCGGTAGTTGGAGGTCTCTCGCGACCGTTAGTGAGCTGGTGACAGTCTAGGTTAAGTAGATGGCTTGTGATGTTCTGTTGTATGTGTTCTTATTTCAACCCTTTATCGATTAGCAAGGTGGCCGATCACAAACAAAGATTACGCGAGAAATTTTACTTTCTGTTGGGAACACTGCAGCCGAGATCATTGCGATATTTCGATAAACGTTTATTGGCGAAGCTTTGGGAAAAATCACAGGTCTACGAATAATTTTACAGTTCAAATCTGTCAACTAAAGACATGTCATGCCCAGAGCATCCTTCGGCAGAAAGCGACTAAAATATTGCCAAAGTGCAATTGATGAAGGACGTTGAAAGACTATTGTCCAAATTTTTAAGCAAACGAACGTCTCATTAAGCACGTTCGCGGAAATTCTCCTGCTCGCAAAGCTTTGGGATAGTTCAACAGTTTGACAAACAGGGCGCTTGAGTTTCCTCCACCCTACTCACCTGATCCGACTCCGTCGGAAATTTGTTTCCACGGATGAAGAGGTCTGAAAGGAAAGAAATTTAGTGATATGGATGAAGGTAAAGAAAGCACTCAAACAGCTTTGAACAGAGTATCGACCTCAAGATTTCCAGAACTATTTTAAGCAGTGTCAAATACGTTGGGTCAAGTGCATCACAATAGACATGGACTATATTTTGAAAGAATTAATGTAAAGTCCAATAAAAATACAAGATAAAAATTAAATTCCGGTTATTTTTGGGTCCCCGCCCTCGTATATTGACAAACTTCCAGTTGAATTTAACCAGGAAGTATAGTGCAGTCAAATATGTCTTTGTATACTTTCAACCGAAACATTTCGCCCCTAGTTCTCGATCTGATCTTGAAATAACTTCCGAGATGAAATAAAACAATAAAAAATGTTATTGAAGTGCTTACACAGTATTGTTAGGCGATCCCATATTGTAAAAGATGCGATTTATAGTGTTGTCTCGTGAAAATTTGTTCTTCCAAATACCTTTGAAATATGCAACGTCCAGAGCAATCATGTCCCATTTAGGATCTATCTCGTTAATAATACCATTGAGGTACCCATTTGTACGAGTGGATATCCACCAGTTGATTGCAAGAGTCACATCCTTACGTTCCGTCTCAAAGTCTATAACAGTTAGAGGGATTTTGAAACTCTCACTTGCATCGTATTTAAAATCTTCGGTTAAACCGACCCGTCCATCCATCAGAAGGGTGTTTGAAGCGTTATACAAGAATTGCCTTGGCTTGTTGCTGATCAGTTGGTCATTCGTAAGAGAGAACAACTCTGCTAATATCGTCTTGTCTAGTAATTCCGGTGCAAACTGTAGAGATTCTTTTAGTTCCTATAAAAGAAGGACGATTACATTTTAGGTAACCATGTATCTAAAATTATGTATACCAGATCACCAATGGTTTCAACTACATCATCCAAACGTGTTTGATTATTTGTATAAGGGGTGTTCGAATGAAAGCGATTCGAAACTTCGCATGCGAACAATTTTCAATGTATTTTCGTGACACAAACGCGATAGTGAAAGTGAACTACGCACACACTTGCGCAAACCGATTTATGATAACTGCATTCGTAAGGACGTGGAATTCATTTCAAAATGGCTGGTATGGATAAACTGCATCCAAAATGGATCAGCAAGCCGTAATGAAGTTTAATTCTGGAAAGATGTAAGCCGGAATGGGCCCGAGTTTACATTTGCTGAGCTACAGTGTTGATGGTGACGACTTTGTGCAGTACATAGTGGCAGAGGATAAAACCTGGTGTCACAACTGCCAGGCGGAAATCCGTCGGCATGCAAGGAAAACACTCCGATTCACATAGGCCCTGAAAGTTCAAAGCTCAGCAGTCAACCGGAAATGTAATGCTGACGGCCTAATGGGTCAACGATTTCACTCCGACGATGGCGCAAAGGCTGCAGTTCCGAACTGGTTCCATGATCCAGCGACATGGTTACGAATTTCGTACGAGAAGAACTTTTCCACGAAATGAAAAAAAATGCCTGCCTAACCGTCATGGGTGATTTCTTTAAACTTTGTATACATTTCACTCATTAAATATAGCCGTTTCCATCTTTGTAAAAGCCTCATTTCTGACCCTACGCATACACAACTCTAATAGCTTTCATTTGAATATCCCTTATAGGTTTTATATATAGTGTGGTTCAAAATTCACATTAGACCACTCTCGGAGGTCGGCAAACTTTCGAAGGGCTGATTTGCAAGAGAAGCAAAATAACCAAGGTGTTAAGGTATCCGACTACTTTCGGAACCGTGATTTTGCAAAAGCGTGTAAAGGGATAATATTTATGATATTTAGTGTCACTTAGATTAGAATACATGTATAAAATCGTTTTTAAGGACATTATATGACAAAAATTTATTTAAATACATTTGGAAAAATTTAACTTAGAATAACCTTTTTCAAATATTCTCCTTTTGTGAAAAATGCTTCTATTGTATTAATATTTTGCCTGTATTCAGCTCAGACCTCTGTACAGAGGCTCAACTAGAATTTTTGAAACGCATAACTTAGAAGTCGGTTTATCCATGATATACGAAAACAGAAGGGAGAAATTTTAAGAAAATACGCCAAAAATTATTTCAAATGGTTGTAACTGAAAATAATTGAATTTTTCAAAAATCATAGTTGAGCCTTTGTACAGAGGTCCTAGCTGAATACAGGCAGAATATTAATACAACAGAAGCCTTTTTTACAAAAGGTGAACATTTGGAAAAAGGTTATTCTAAGTTCATTTTTTGCCAAAATATTGTATTTAAATAACTTTTGTCATAATGTCCTTAAACAATTTTATACATGTATTCTAATCTAAGCGACACTAGATATCATGAAAATTATATATTTATGCGCTTTTTAAAATCATGGTTCCGAACATAGTCAGATACCTTAAATGTCACCGTTTCCATCTTTGTATGTCTCATTCCTGACCCTACGCATACACACAACTCTAATAGCTTTCATCTGAATACCCCTTTTATAGGTTTATATATATAGTGTAGTTCAAAATTCACATTAAACCACTCTCTGAGGTCGGCAAACTTTCGAAGGGCTGATTTGCAAGAGAAGCAAGATAACCAAGGCGTTAAAGAGCCAATTTTTACAGAGAGCCGCATACACCCGAGCAGGAAGGGGGAAGTTATTTTTAATATTTAAATAAATCTTTACAGAAAGTTACTTTTAAAGGAATGGAAAATGTTAAGACCTTGAGAGATACTGTGTCTGTGGCTCAATGCATGAACAACCAGTCATATCAATTTTGAAGATTAAAATTTTCAAACGTCGCAAAAAATGTGTATCAATATTTCCGCAAGAACTTCTAAAATTTCAAGTTTACATTAATCGCAATCGACTTTTGATTGTTCCTGTATATAGAATCCATTTCAACTCTTTCATTTACTCTTAAGTATGTCACAAAACATCGAATGTTTTCGTCACTTCTGATTGGGATTCTGTTACACATATTCCACAGTGCTTGCTCCATAACTCATGTATACAAATAAGCCTACCTTGCTGGAAATACCTTAGGAAAGTATCTGCCCATGGCTACATTTCTTCCAATAAATTAGAATTTCATGGCTTTAGAACTACTTAATATTTCACCGGTTTTCAGTACACTTTGTCCACGGAAAACAATTCAATACAGAAAGCAGACAAAAAATGAAAAGAAATTTTTCGATAGTTATAAAGAGAAAGTAATTGAATATATATTTTTAATAGTTGATACAGCTAAAACAGCGTTTCTCAAACTGTGGGACCCACCCCTCTAGGGGGGCGTGAAGACCCTGCATGGATGGTGCTAGCATATTGAAATGTCGAAAAAAATTACTGAAAAAGAAAAACAATATTTTCCGACATAAAAAAATAAAATACTTATTTACACCTATAGAATACGTTTCTAAATGTATCAGAGTTGTACAATGTGTTTGGTAACTGAGCCGTTTTCTTTGAAAGTGGTGCAAGTAGATTTTATATGGAGATATACAATTACTTTAAAGTGGTAAATTTGTAATCTCATTAATTAGGTAAATTTATATTGACAAAATGATAATTTGGAAGAATTTTTTCCGGGGAACTGTTCGTAGAATAAAAGCTCATAGAAGTCTGCTAATTTTTTTATCAAAAATGGTCTTGCACCTTTTTAAAGAAAACTTCTCAATTTATCAACTCCAAAATAAGAACAATTACGTAATGGGCGTGTTACATATAAAATTATATACAAACTTTAATTATAAACCATACATATCAAGAAAAGTATTAAAGTCGTATTGTTGCTTTAGTGTCAAAAATTATATTGTTGAATTCAATTCATTGTATGGAGGGCGATGAAAGTTATGATTGTAATTTGGGTCGTAAGTATTGAAAGAAATACACTGAGCCAGACGCATGAAGAGCCTCAAAGCTCGCGAACCATGGTTTGCCGACCTCTGAAGTGGAAAACAGGGCCTATCCGACATGTATCCAAGGTATCCGAACACGTTCGAAGTACTCTTTTTAACAAGATAACATTCAAATATTATAAATGCTTATTTAGGACTTTATACCAATAAATACTACTATTTAACAATATTTAAGACAAATTACCCGAATTTTACAAAAATCACAATCATAAGTGGAATTTTGGCAATATTTTTTGAAAAATCTTCAAAGCAGTTGGAGAAAAAGTAACATTAGTAAAAGTATAACTAAAACAAATTATATGCATCTAAAAAGTGTACTAAAATTTTAATGTCTAATCAAAATTTTAAAAGCCGATTGAGTAAACATAAGAAATGTTACATTCTTCGAGACCATTATTTAAATAACCAGCCATAACTTAATTATTGGTACAATAAGAAATATTTTAGTACATTCTATAGAAAATAATATCAGGTTCAAAAAAGTTTTTATAGAAATACATTTGTAACATTGTTTTATCCAACTCGCCCTGAAAGATTTGAGCAATTTAAATGCCCACTTCTGGTAGATCAAAGATCCACTTCCGGTTTTTCTAACTTTATAAAATTGATTGTAACATTGCCTCTAGGTACCGAAGGAACAAAACCAAGAATGGTTCGTAGAGCCAAAAGACAGATCTATTCAATAAAAGGAAAACAAAATATCCGTTTTGACGAAATTTGGTCATTTTCAAAGTGTTTGTATACCTTAATTTCTAACATGGTCCAGATCCATAATTTGTTATACAAAGGCAAACGGGCACGTCTCAACACGTAAATTGTAGCAGCTCAAGTACACACCGCATCGATAGTTTTAGTATAGTTTCTTTTACAAATTATTGCATGCAGCTAATACGTTTAACTATTTTGGAAGTAGTTTTACTTGTATTAAAACCAACTTTGCACGACTCCCTATTATTCTCAATTACTCCACTGGCCTGGAAGTTGCCTGAAAAGTGATCCATCATGACTCCGAAATATAGAATTGATGTTTCCGCTACAGTTCCAAAGCCGTTAATGTGTTCAGATTACCTAGCTAATCTACAGATTAACCGATTGATTCCGAACTTTAACGAAGAAAAGAGTTTTTGGCATCTTAACTAGACAATCTTCACATTAACCATTTCTGTATAGTTGAAGTTCAAAAGTTTGTTTCACTTCCTTTCTGTTAGGAATTTTGATTGCACGTTAATTCGTACCAGAACAGTTTTTCCTAAACATATAGAAACAGTGGCGTGAGTGAGTGAATATTAATGTCGCAATGTTCAGCTACACGAGTGCTTTTGGTGACGGACTTCGTAATTCTAGAAATAGTGGCAGAGACTGTAAATGTATTCCATAAAAGACTGCGTGAATTAATTTATAACAAACTTAATTACGAGTGACCGCAGTATACTCTGGAAGTGTTAAACTATTCGATTCTTTGTACTATAGTTTTTCAAACTAATGAATTGATTATCCCCGATCCTATTAACTTTATTCTTTAGATATCAAAATATATATTATATATATAAACCATTTAATTTAAACGTACAAAAACGTTGCTGTTGTTTCACTAAAGTTCTTATTTTCATTTTAGGGAGAGACTAGTAGGTAATTTGCAGATTAGCTAGGGAATTTGAGAAATTAAACATTTTCCCACACTTTAACGCATCACTAGTAAATGTGCAGATTACCCAGCTAATTTGCAGATTAATCCATGTCTGTACTAACCAGAAACATTTATAAAGGAACTCCCTTTTTCTAAAAGATCTTATGGAACGGATTGTAATCTCAAGTTGAACAATATGATTATACAGAGTTCCGTCTTTAATTGAAAATATTAAAGATTTTGGACACAATACCTTTTCGGTTTCACCTCCAGATCCTAGATAAAGAAGACTCATCATGTTCGCAACAGAAAAAGTGGGGATCAAGACATTATCTGGTTGTGGCTTAGGCAAGTAAGACAACAATTTGAGGGAAATGTCGTTAATTGAAGAAGTAAATCGCTGCTCTTTAGAAGGAGTATATTGTACTATGAACTCCATTGGTCCGAGAGGTATTTTTTCAAATCCATCAAACATCATAGCATCTACCAACGGCAGGAAACAGACGATAAACTTCAGGAATTCCATCTGAAAGATATTGAATGTTAAAAGTCAGGATACGAGTAAATTTGATACTTTGATTATTCATACTCAAACAAAAAAAATTTTGTAAATGGTGTAGTGGTTTTACGAGACGCTGTTTACTTTCCACGACGAACTTTCCTTAGATTGATTTATTGAATATTAACGTCGCACTGTTCCGCTGCACGAGGGCTTTTGGCGACGGACCACGTAATTTTGAACCATGGTCAAGTGACGTGGACGACACCTGAGCTGGCACCCCCTTCTCCTAACTACCACACCACACCAACGGGAGGACGTTTCAGCTCTACAGATTTAACGTGCATCGCTGCCCTACACGGCGGGTCTTTAGTGGTACTGGACTCGAACTCGTGACAAGGCAAGCTACGGTCCGATACCTATACCACTCGGCTACCGCGGCCACGAACTTTCCTCAGAATTAAGTCATTTGGAAAATTTGACTTTATGGAATGCGAATTCTTACATTTTTCATTGCTAGGCATAGTACTTATTAAATATATTCAAATGTGATATAGTAGGATATATAATAATGTATTCCTTCGATTTCTCGTTACATTTTTTTTTTGGAAGAGATAACTAGCGATGCGATTTAATGCAGCGATCCCCACAACCTCCGGGCTGTAGTCCAAATAGTAATGGGCCGCACAAGGAAGGTTAAATTTTATTAATTGTTTTGTATTTCTGCAATTTGTGCAACATTTTATGGTAATCATTTTGCATTCCTTTTCTGATATTGCTATTTTATTCTGAAAGCATGTTCAGAATACAATTAAATGAGTTATTAAAATCAAAACAATCTAATATAAACAAACATCCCACCCTTAGTGGGCACGGAAACTTTTTTTTCAAACATTGACCGTCCGCAGAGATAAAAAGGTTGAGAGCATCGATTTAAGGCAAAATCCTGTCTTGGTGCATCCTTAACAAGGAATTCAAAACTGTCCTCAAAAAACGCGATTTACGGATCTGAAACCATCGTGACGGGAAGCAAAATGGAGAGAGTCGCGTCTAAAAAAACCGCTACTAATTCTGGCGTCAAGAGTATAACGTAAAAAATCGAATCTCAAAATTTACGTTGTAAAGGACCAAATACGATTTCGGAAGAAAAAATAACTTTGACTTCTTTTGAATGCAGTACTTCTCGTTTCTATAAACAAATTTCTATAGCTGTGGACTCCAATAGCATCAGAGTTTTTTGCCGAAAAAACGATAAGGATAATATATCAACGAATTGCTGCGAAATTTCACATGAAATTTTAAAAACCCACTACTGAAACATAATTTGCTGCAATAAGTGTATGGTAATGAAGGCTTATTAGGATTCGTGTGTTTGAGTCGTTTAAGAGCGAGTGAGGGAATATTAACTTCGCTCTATTCAGCTACTCAAGTGCTTTTGACGACGGACCTCGTAATTTTAAACCATGGTCAAGTGACGAGGACAACACCCGAGCTGGCGTCCACTCCTAAACTTCCTCCCCACACCAATGGGAGGATGTTCGAGCTTCGGCAAACTTAAAGTGCATCGTCTTCCACCCCAAAACTGCAGAGTAATCAGCGGTACCATTTTAAATGGTTTAAACGTTTTCAAAATGGCCGAGAAGACGTAGAGGATTTACACGAGAATTGTCCTTCTTCGTCAAAAATTGATAAAAATATCGAAAAATCTGTAATCTTATTCGATTTGACCATCAGTCAAGTACTCGTGCGATTGCTGTAGAAATTGAAGATTACTTACAAGTTTTAAATAACAATTTTGGCATGCGAAAAGTCTGTCCCGAAATAGTGCTTAAAATTTTCGCATTTGTACCACAAGCTGTCAAAAATGTTTGCACTGACATTTTGAAAGCCGTTGAAAATTATCCAAAATTATTGTAAGGGATATTAACGTGCGAGGAATAGTTTTTTACTTATGAACCTGAAACGAAGCGTCAATCCATGCCCTGGTAGAGTCCATCCACAGACATCCAAAAAATCTCGCTCGCGCGCGAACAAGCACATCCAAAATTCCAATTCATGTTGATTTCTTATATTCATGGGATTATGCATCTTCATTGGATTTCTGAACGTCAAACCTATTAATCAAAATCACTGTGCTAGTTTGATATCGAGGGGCAGACGTCAAGCGCTGCTTGGCGCGATACAGGAATCACGCCAAGCAGCGCTTTGTCGCCGGAATGGAATCCAAGATGGCTGCCTAGTGGTATCAAATAGTCAGAAAGATATTTTAAAAATTGTTTTGAAATGCATTGAAATGTATTTAAAAAAATATATATAGGAAGTGATTGAGAATAACCAAGATCAACAAATAATGAACATAATATAAAAAGTTAAATGTACTAAAATATTATGCAGTATATAATAATCTTACACAAAATAGTTTAATAGTAATTATATACAATATTCATATAGTATGATTTAATATAATAATTTTATTTAATAGTAATTATAAAAAGAATGAAATCTTATTGCAATATAAAAATTATTCATAAGTATTCATATAACTTAATAATTATAAAAAACATGTAATATTTGTGTGTGTGTGTGTGTGTGTGTGTAAATATAAATTTTAAATATAAAATACAATTATTATATGTAATTATGTTATTAAAATTACATTACATATTAACATTAATAATGAATATCAATTAAAGAGTACTGAAAACTTGCAATATTTGAAAAACTGCAAAAATATCAAGGTAACCATATTGTAATGTTATCACCCATCTTGGCGAACATAAACTTAACGCGTGCTTCGTGATATCAAACTAATTCCCAAATCACTACTTTCACGTTCTTGCTTAACTCCGTCCAAGAATAAGGAAGAAATGACCAGAATTGTTGAGGGACAAGTCATGGGTTCACTCGCATTGTTTGTAAAGAAGTTTCTAGCAAAGTGCGACATCACAATATTGGAGCATACGTTTTATTTGCTGGATCTTGGGACATAGACTTCTATTTCTTAAGGTGAAATCTGCATTAGGCTCCCTTCACACTAAACGATTCCGCGAGTCTGTCGGATCATTCCAATTCACAGCGATTTTGAATGAACCAAGATTTGCCTTCACACCGCCAAGGGCCAATCATTCCATCAGTTGCTGTCGAACATGGATGCCGTTTTTAATGTTTTAAGACAATTAACGTATATATCAAGCTATTAATTTCACTACTGTATACTTGTTCATTTTCAAATTGAAATACATAAAATATAACGGTTTTATTTTTTCTTGTATATTTCCCTGTTAGTATCAAGTGTAATTATAGTCTGAAAAGTAGTAACAAATAAATATGTATTGTAATTATATTATAATGCAATTACTTTTACAAATAATATATCTAATGTTTTAAAAAGACATTAGAAATGTTATATTCTACAGCTTTTGTAGCATATAACTATTTTTTGATTACATATTTAAAAATTTTTTTTAATACATTAATGAAAAAAATTTTTGCATGCCATTTACATTTTGTTTTATCTAACATAATAAAATTTGAGATGTAATAAAATGGAATCTTTAAAAAATTAAAATCATCGGCAATATTGGCGTTTTATTTTAGCATCCTTATTATTTAATTTTTTCTCTCCCAAAATTAAATTCTTATCAAATTGATCTCTGAAGCTATTTCAAACATCCTTCAGGATATCCCCCCTTCCCAAAATACATTCTTCTTTAAAGATTATTAAGAATAAAGTTTCAAATTTCTAAAATGGAATAAAATATTACATGCAAAATTAAATTTACGTCAGATTAGCAGGTATAAAATACAGACTTCTATGCACATTCGGCGATAAGAACTAGAGTTCTTTTTTATTATGTAAACTAATACTATAAATACCAAAAAGTAGTTTAGCGCCATCTATTGGCATAAAAATAAACTCATGCTAACCCCAACTGTAAAATGACCTTCAAACATCTGAAATCAGTTTCCTTAATATAAACTTTGCGATATATTCACCAATAACATACAAAACAATAAAAAGATCAACACTTTTTGAAATTACTTTTTCTTTAAGAAATTTCTCCCGGCTGCTGGTGAATGATTGAAGAAAATCCGACCTGACGAATCACGTGAAGTAGAATGACGGAGGATAGAATCTGATTCGTTTGGTGTGAATGCTGGAAGCGAATCTTTGCTTACTTGAGGGGGAGATTGCGAAGCCAAATCCTCGTCGATCGGATAAGTTTGATGGTGAATGAATCTGAATCGTTTGGTGTGAAGGGAGCCTTAAAACAAACACGATTCGAGTTCATTAAGGCTGTTTTCGGCAAAAGTATGAGAACCTGAACTAAACGCGAAGCACATTCAGACAGAAAAATACATCACGGTTCATGGATATTTGGATCATTATAACTCATACATTTGGTAACAATATAGTGCTTTTAGAAATTTCAAAATATTCAATGAATATTCTTTTGAATACGAGCGGGGATAGCCTTTAATATTACAGTATAGGAGAAAAAACTCTAAACACATTTCAAAGTAAAATGTGATCAACTCTGTTAAAAATGAGAAGCATGATAAAAAATTGCTACTCTCTAAAGGATAGTGATGCCAGAATATCATTAATTCTTCATTTCTTTTTTAAATCTGAAATTTTTTTTCCAAATTCGGGTTCTATTCTTTAATATTAACCGAAAACAGCCTTAAAGTTGGGAAAGATAGCGGGACGGGGTTCGGGAAAAGGGGCTTGCATAAAGACCTCCTGGTTTTGGTCTAGGAGCCCACACCTTTTGGGCAAATTATTTTGGTTGGCGATAATTGCGTCATCTTGGTAACCCTACTTTGATACACTAGATATGGTAAACCTAACCATTTCTGGAGTTTTCATATTTTGTCGGTGGGCATTTTGGCCTTGGGTTGGAAGTATAGCTGCATTTGTGAGTGAATATACCTTAGAATTTTTTTACTTTGTCGAATGCGAAAATATTGAATGGTGTATGAAGGAAGGATTGATTCTGATTTATGAATGTCTAAATGTGATGGAATGGGATTACACGAATGAAAGAACTTCCTTCGAAATCTACCAGCAGCTGAGGTATGTTCGACCATTACCTCCAGAATATATATGGCGACAATCCCCGATCATTGCGTGTGGGGACCCTTCAAGGCTTTTAAAATCTATTGTTCACTTCCCCTTTACTCGGAAAAAATAAGCAGTAAGTGCTGTTTATATATTTTTTATCTTAAATTTTTAATTTCTGTATTGTTTATATATTTTCATTACGCATCTATCTTATCCCGCTATATTCACTTGCAGCCATTGTTTTCGCTTGGAGCTATCTCATTCTGGCTTGGCGCTTTTTCAGTTTGTCGCCAAGGGTGTGGGCTCTACTAGGATTTTACCGACTTTCTGCACCATTTCGAACAATGGAAGATTCGCATGGGTCGTTTTAGGGATAGAGGAGGGATGTATATTGAAGGTGATAATTAGTAGCTATGTTCGAAGTTAAAATAATTTTTATAGCATAAGTCTTCGTTATTTAATAGCCACACCATATATTGCGAGATTTAGATGGTTGTAGCATAGGTAATATATCTAAGACAATTTAGAAATTAATTTTATTTTAATTCGATTACAATGAAAAGTGCAGAAGTTAAGGTTCTTTTTGATGACTGCACCAGAAAATTAATAGTTTAACTTAAACATGAATAGTTACGGGTTCAAAAGTTGATCAAATATTGTCATGTAGTTGGGGTTATTAAAAGTTAGCCGTTATTAAACTAGATTAATGTGTTTTAGCAAGGAAATTCTTAACTCTCGGGGATAATAAAGGAAAATTTATTACAGAAGGTTATTTTATCGATATCCTCCCTACCGATTCTTTAAAATGAGCAAGATGCGACATTCTTTAAATTAATGTAACTAGAAGAATTGACCCCTGACAAATATTAACCGATTCCGAACTTTACCTTCAATGGATGGAAGGTGACCCAGTACTGCTAACTTCCACAATCACCTTCACTAGAACTCGCGGCTATTTTATTTAATACGAAATTATCCCTTATACCCGTACGTCAAGTCTTTAATGAAATATATTCAACAACCTGGACAAACCACTATTATACCGGAGATAGAACTCTGAATCTGAACGGGAGCTATTGGTGACCGAGCTCAAATCTGAACCACGGTGATGTGACAAGGACGCGCGACAATTCAGGTGATACTTCGCTCTCCAAATTTCTACACCATCCCAACGAGATAGTTTTGAATCTCAATTTTGATAACGTGCATCGGCCCCTCTATACTGTGTAACGTCGCGAGTAGACAACAAACCCAGAAAAATCGTCAGTCTCATTTTAAATTTAAAATAGTATTTGCTTTATAGGTTACTAAATATGAATTAAAAAAGTCCAATTAATATGCCAAGCCGGTGCAGTCTATTTCAAGGGAGTTCAATCCTTTCCCCGAAAGCACTCGCTCATCTCTCAACGCCACCGGCTTTCCGTTCCTCTCCAATCCCTTTTCAGGGCTCCTCTCCAGTTCTCCATCCAGGGCTCTATTCCTCGTCTCCTAAAAAACCCTTTTAAACACCAGGGGTGGGTCCACAACACGCTCCTCGTCTCTTCACATTGGCAGGCCACAAAAGTACACCCTCGTCCCCGGGCCACATTCGTGTACCATTTGTGCGGCAAACACAAATACATTCCTGGTCCGTCTGGAAACTAAGGGCGCTATAATTCTTATTTAACTTCTGAACACCCTTATTCATCACACCACCTGGGTTCTATAAACCCATTCTCTCGACACCGGCCGAGGCGACAGGTTTCTTTCATACAGGCTTCACCTATTGTCAATGGGGTTCCGGCTTTCTTTGACCATTATACTCTAGATCGGGTGTTCGGCGTTTGCTCGAGGTCAGACAATAAGCACTGACCTCACGGCCACGTGCACCGTCACTCCAAATGCACTTGTCACTCACACCTGTTCGGAGCCATAAAACTTAGAATGAATGGAGGGTGAGGTTCACCCCAATCGAAGAAGTCACAACTGGGCCCTCAGCGACACCTGAACTCGAACCCCTGACATTTTGGTGACATGACACCGGGATACTGTGGCTACCGTGATAGGCGAAAGAATTCAAAGTTAAGAGCACAAAAGGGAAAGTCTCATTACTTGCGATTGTTCTCAAGAATCTCATCTAAATAGTCAAGTCAAAGGTTAAATACCCACAAGAGGTACATATATATATAATTCAGTTAAAATCTTCTAGAAACAATTTTTTTCATAAGCTTGGAGTAACTAATTCTCACTTTTGAATGTTGAACTGCAGAATAAGTTTTTCTACTGTAAAAATATTGGAATTGAGAAACTTTTCTACTGTAAAAATCATTGAGAATCAAAACTTTCAGTACGATTAGATTACTTCATGTCGAAAGTGGATATACATTTACAAGTTAAAACTTCAACAGAAATGAAAATTATAAAATTTAAATTTTAAGAAAAGTGAGTGAGTGAATAAAATGTCTAAAAATAGAAAAACCGAGTTATATGAAAATATTTTCGCATTAGGATCAAGATTTTAAAATGGACGCATAGCTCCGAATTGCTTACCGATGTACATGAAATCTAAATCATTTGAATAAGGCTTCAATTGTAAACCGAAATGAACATTTACAACAATAGTAGTACGCAGAAGAATGAAGACTGATCGTCACAAAAAAACTAAAAGTTATAGAATTCAGAATTGCGAGTTACAATTAAAAAATAAAATGTTTGGAGGATACTTGGAAAATCTCTAGTTTAGGCGGGTTTGCTTTTGAGCGCATTACGGACTTTTACTGAAGTATGTAATACCTCGACTTGCGTTACCCCGATTTACGCGTAACCTGGGGTTACGCGATTTTCAAATACAGCGGTCAAAATAAGTATTCCACATGCGAAGATTTCTGCACACATTGTAACACAATGAAAACTAAATAAACAAAATTCTTATTGATTTTAAACCAAAACTCTTAAAGTATTAAATGTACCATCTTTTGCTATACATTGTAATAAACCAAAATAAACAAAACATAAAATGTAATAAATTAACAAAATCCCCCATTATCTCATTCAAAGGCAGTTAAATAAAAGTATTCGCGACAAAACACAAGTGAAAACAATTCACATAATATAAAACTAATATATCTAGTTGCTCTTCCTCTCCAACGGATGACTTCTTTTAAAGGCTGTGGCATCAAATTTAACCAAATTTTGTGGCACCTCTTTGTCAATTTTCGCCCATTCATCTTTAAAGATCTCCATTTGATGTTAGAAAAATGGCGCTCTCGTAACACTTTTCCTCAATATGCTCCACAGGTGCTCAATTAGGTTCAGGTATGGACTTTGAGCGGGTGATTTTATAACTTTGGGGCATTTGTATAGCAGTTAAAGCCTTGTGTTGCGAGCTGAGTGTTTGGGTCATTGCCTAGGTAAAACTGGTAGTCCTCAATTCCGGGTTTTTCGGCACTGGTAGGCAAATTTTCTTTTAAAATCAACATGCAGTACAGATGGCCCATTATGCCGTTATAATTGCGACAATATTTCTCACTCCTGAAGCCTCCATACCTCCCCCAACCATTGCACCTCCTCCATGCTTTATTGTGGACACTATATTTCGTTCTTCCAACTCAGCGTTGCGTTTTCTGTACACTATACTTCTGCCATCGAATCAAAAAATAAATTTGCTCTTGTCTAGAAAAATTACATTGTGCCAGAATTCTATTGGCTTGTTTGCGTATTTTCTAGGAAATTCAAGTCTTTGCACTTAGTTCTTTTTGGAAATATATGGCTTCTTTCGAGTAGTTCTAGCCTTAAATCCATTATTATTCAGGTGATTTCTAACGGCTTGGAGCGTAACATCTGTGTTCAAACACAATCCTTGGTAACTTTTGCTAAATTTATGCATTGGGTTTGGGGTCCTTTTTAAGTCATCGCTCCGAAAAATCTTTTTGATCAACCAAATCTTTGCTTGTTATCAACCGATTTTTGCTGCTTATACTTTAATTATATAGTGTACGCTTGTTCTTAGCCTATTTACAATAACCAAAGTTTTGTTTCCTATAAACCAATTTTAAAGTGCATTATGATTAAATTTTAATTTCCATTGACAACTGTCCCCGTTTTAGGACTATTATGCTCATTGCTTAAATAAAACCTTCTAAATGCCCTCAGAAATAATCCAAATGCTACGAATTACAAAAATTTGCTACCACACTTAACGATAATTTTGCTTCTGGTACAAAATTTATCGAAGTCTTCTATGTCGAATAATTATTTTCCTTGCTAAACTGCTTTTGAAAATTAAAACTGCGATTTTTTGCTTAGGTTTGTTTTTGTAAATACAAAAACTTTTACATTAGAAACTGAACCGTTATATGCAACAAATAACGAAACACTATTTCGTTGTTGCATAATAAAGTTTAAAGTCAATATTCGCAGAAATCTTTTCATGTTGAATACTTATTTTGATCGCGATATTGTCAATTTGTCTTTTGTTAGGAAAATAAATTAGTAAAAGTAGCTTTTTTCATCGTTGAAACTCGGGAAGAATCTGTGTCAGAGTTTGAGGAAATCGACAGTGTGACTGAAGTTGTTGATCTTGCCAGGCAAAATTAGCAGGGGGTGTTAGGGATTTCATTCAAGAGCTACTGAATTCTCAGAATCAAGAGTTGACAACTGATGAACTCGTGGAAATGCATGAGCAAGACATAGAAGAACTTTAATCTTTTGACCCAGACAGTAGGGAATTCGACAGAAAACGTCTGTTCAATTGAAAAAGAGGGTTGTGCAAACTTCAGGATATAGACTCCAACGATTTACTTTTTTCAATGAAACCAGGAATAAAAAAGATAAGCATGCCAAGGAGAAATTTGGCGAGAAGAAAAATCTTTGAGGCGGCAGACTACTTTGTTAGATTTTATAAGACCTTCTATAACAAAGTAACTTCGGCTTGCGATTTTATATATTTGTGTTATCGAAGATATTTTATTTAACATTTTTCTTCAATATTATTTTATTTAGTCTCCGGCTCGAAATAAAAGTAATTTATACGGGAAGTCAAACACCAATTTACGCGAATTCGACAGGGGTCTCAAGGGTGTTAACTTTGTCTCGAGGGCTGAAAATATAAACAGTTTTATAATATAGATCGAATTTAATTACAATTTCAAATAATTCTAATATTTAACATGTTATTTATAAAAGAATAAAGCTTCAAAGTGAAAGATGTTTAAATTGTAATCAAATTTAAAAATAAGCAAAATAGGAAGCTTTTCTGTAAGAAATGTTAAATTTCACGTCGCGCGTGATGTTTTCTAAAATAGTGCAACGCCATTACTAGCAATAAGCCGATTTATAAAGTTAAATGTATCCTCTTATTACACTGTAGCCATTTTTAAATAGAATTTTTAAAAATAAGACTACATTTAAGGTTTTTAAAAAAAAATTAAAATTTTTCAAACACTTTGAAATAAAACCCAATACTAAATTTAGGCAAGGCTTAAAAGAATACGAAACATTTTTTTTTTTCTAAGAAGTTTCATACATCAGAGGCTACTATTTCAGAAAAAACACGCGCAACGTAAAATTACTTTACATTTATTACAGAAATGTTTCAATTTTCATAAGCTTATAAGTTTTAAAATTATGTATTTAAAACGTTTTTTTTTTATTTATAAAGATATGAAGTTTCAATAAGGGCAAGAGATTCGAATTTTCTAATTTTAATTTCAAAGAATTAGATTTATTTGAAGATTGTGGAACTATTGATAACGGGAGTAAGCAAGTTTTTTCTTGGGGTGATAAGATCCCCCAAAACAGCGCTTCTTGTTTTCTGGATTGAAATCAATATGGCGTCCTAGCGGTTAATTAATTTACAAATAATTTAAAAGAATTGTTTTGAAATACATTTAAATGTATTTAAAATAAAGGATATAGGAAGAGATTCATAGTAAACTAGATCAATCAATAAATAATGAATAATATTATCTAATAAAAGTAATATGTAGTAATATTATAAGCAGCATATAATAATCTGAAAATATTATTTTATCGTAATTATATATAATATTCACATAGTACGATTTTATAACGGTTATTAGAAACAATCATATAATATAATTAAATAGTAATTGTTAAAAAGAATAAGTGTCGAATTGTAAAAAAATAAAAATAATGCATAAGAGAACTCGTAATACATAACTATAAATAAACATAAAAATAGTTATAAATAAACAGAAATAGAAATAAATAAGATAATAATTGTAATTAAATAACAATTATAAAATATATAACTATTAATTATAAATAAATAACAAAATGTGATAATATTTATAAATAAATGCTAAAAGAAACAATTATAAATAATTATAGGATTACCCATAGTAATAATTGCATTTTTTTCATTATGAATAAAATAATTACATAATATATGTTAAAAGTAATTTAGAATATCAATTACATAGTAGTGAAAGCTTGCAATATAAATAAATTTTTTATTAATATCGTCTGGAAGTAAAGGGTTACAGAGCGGGAAAAAACGAATTAAAGTTATTTCTAATATACCTTATCCTCATAGCAACCACATCGACAGACGATAAAAGTATTACGGTAACCATATTGTAATATTATCGCTCATCTTGGCGAACATAAAAAGCTTGGCGCTACTACCCCCGATATCAAATTAGCACGAAGATTGTTTATATTTTCAGCCCTCGAGACAAAATTAACACCCCTGAGACCGAACCAAATATTTAAAATAGTGTAACGAGGCTAGATTAAAAAAAAAAAAAATAATGAGTTTCCCTGTCAAGCTGACTGAAAGCATACAATTGAGGTTGTAAAGCTGAGGTTGTATAACGGGGGAATCTAACATACTATTCACCTGCTACATACATACTAACATTACTAGAGACTATCCTGCTCTCTCTACATAAACAGAGTGAACAAAATGTTTGTCTTTTAATATTTGAAGAGATACTGTTCAACTTCAAAATGACGAAGAACCTTTAGATCAGGCTACAACTTACACGGGACATTAATGGGAATTATAGTTCACTAAAATTCAGTTTCATTTCCCTTTGATGATAGAATAAGTAATTCCGTTTCGTTAAAATACATTTAAGAAAGATAAATCAATTTCCGTTATTAAAACATTATTATCACTGGAAAAATAAATTAAATAAATGAAAATTCATGCAAAATAATAATAAAATAAATATTACCCTTCGGAAACCTTTTCTTGCACGATTCTTTTTAATATTCTAAAACATACAAAACTTGTAAGAAATGATGTCAAAATCAGCGCATTTAACTACGAAAGGTCAAGTATATAAAGAATTACTAAGACTTACAAAAATGTTGCCATTAGTGATTTGAAAAAAAATTATTTCATGCCACTTCTAAGTTACTTCTGCCACGGAATTTATGTGGCCGCGGTAGCCGAGTGGTATAGGTATCGGATCGTGGCTTGCCTTGTCACGAGTTCGAGCCCAGTACCACTAAAAACCCACCGTGTAGGGCAGCGATGCACATTAAATCTGTCGAGAGCTGAAACGTTCTCTCGTTGGTGTGGTAGTTAGGAGAGGGGTGCCAGCTCAAGTTTCGTCCACGTCACTTGACCATGGTTAAAAATTACGTGGTCCGTCACCAAAAGCCCTCGTGTAGCTGAACAGTGCGACATTAATTTCAATCAATCAAGCCACGGTATTTATTGGTGTGGTATAGTAGTTAGGAGAGGGAGTTGCCAGCTCAGGTGTCGTCCTCGTCACTTGACCATAGTTCAAAATTCCGAGATCCTCCACCAAAAAGTCGTGTAGCTAAACAGTACGACGTTAATATTCACTCATTCACACCACGCAACACGAGAATTTTGAAACTACTGCTAACGTACCTAAAAAGTTTAAACCACGGTCAAGGGACAACGACGAAATCTGAGCTGGATCCCACTCTCCTAATTTCCATAACGCGCTACCGTAAGACTTTGAGCTTCGACAGATTTAACGTCGACAGCTCCTCTAAACGGCGAATCTTCGATGGTACCAGGATTCAAACCCATGACATGTCAGTCACGAGTTTGTGACCATGACCACCAAGCGACCGCATTGTGGAAATGAACCTTTTAAGAAACAAATTTCGGTTGATTGATTTTTTTTATTGACGCTTCATTTCGAAGAAACACAAGGAGACTATTGGTGACGAATCTCGCAATTTTTAACTACGTTCACGTAAAAAGGATGACACATGAGTTTCGCCCCTCCCAACTGTTGAGGGTTGAGGTAGCCCAGTGGTCAAAGTATCGGATCATGGCAAGCATGTCTTGAGTTCGAGTCCAGTACCCCTAAAGACCCGACGTGTAGGGCAGCGATGCACGTTAAATCTGTCGAGAGCTGAAACGTCCCCCCGTTGGTGTGGTGTGGTAGTTAGGAGAGAGGTGCCAGCTCAGGTGTCGTCCACGTCTCTTGGCCATGGTTCAAAATTACGTGGTCCGTCGCCAAAAGCCCTCAAGTGGCTGAACAGTGCGACGTTAATAATCACTCACTCATTGAACTTCATTGAAACGCGACAGATTTTTGGTTCACCACCCTTTCTACACATTTGGTCGTAAAAATTTTTGGATTTAATTCCTAGAGTTTTTATATGGAGTATTTTTGTTCTTGTTGTGTTTCTTATCTCAGATGGTGTAGCTTAGCTGCACCATCTCCATAAAATCAAAAATCGCCAATAAAATCGCCAATCCAAAATAAAATAGAATTTCCTTAAACCTCATTAATAGTAAAATCAAGAAATTAGGAATATGCCGGAGAGGCCTGGTCAGTCTCGGGCTACGTAGCCCAGTGGTCAAGGTATTGGATCATGGCAGGCATGTCATGAATTTGAGCCCATTACTACTAAAGACCCACCATGTAGGGAAGCGATGCACATTAAATCTGTCGAGAGCTCAAACGTCCTCTTGTTGGTGTGGTAGGAGATGGGGGTGGCCGCGGTAGCCGAGTGGTATGGTATCGGATCGTGACTTGCCTTGTCACGAGTTCGAGCCAGTACCACCCAAGACCCCCGTGGGCAGCGATGCCCCGTTAAATCTGTCGAGAGCTGAAACGTCCTCCCGTTGGTGTGGTGTGGTAGTTAGAAGAGGGTGGTGCCAGCTCAGGTGTGTCCACGTCACTTGACCATGGTTCAAAATTTCGTGGTCCGTCGCCAAAGCCCTCTGTAGCTGAACAGTGCGACGTTAATATTCAATCAATCATGAGGAGTTAGGTAGGGGCTGTTTTTTAATCAACGGTAAAATTATAGTATATAAATAGACGATACAAAATTGTTTTTTAAATAATTTTTTGAATGTTTAATTCTTAGAAAATGTTAAAAATAGTGTTCATTCGTGAACAGACAGTAAAAAAGTAATATAATATAATTTAAATTTTAAGTCAATTCCTACTTTGGTCAGCAAAGAAAAAATTTATTTTAGTTATTTTTCATTAAATTTTTACAATTACTATAAATATGTACATACACACGCCAATATCACAATATTAAGTGGCAAAAAAAAAAGCATATTTCCTTGGAGTAATCAACGTACACTGTCACCATCTATTGCCTTCATTCGGAACAATTTAATTTTTTCTCCTATATAAAATTAAAATTAATTCATTAAATTTAATTAATGAACTAATATTTGAAAAACTGCATTAATATCAAGTGTCAACCACTACAAGCTTAAAAATATGTATTTGAACTTGAGTGGATGAATAAAAAATATTTTATTAACGATTGAAAATTTGAACAAGATATATATACATATAAATAAATAAATAAATATATATATATATAAGGAGAGAGAGTGAACTAATATAGTAGGAACTGTGAAAAAAGGAGTACGTACGTATAGTTTGTTGTTTCAAGTAGAAGAGTTGGAAACGAATTATCTTCTCAAAGGTATGTATGTACACATATAATAATAATAATAAATCAAAGTAAGGGTAGGTAACATAATAAATATTATATTTTTAAAATACATATTATACCTATTTTTTTCAAATAAGATACCTAACTACTTTTTTTAAGTCAATAAGAATTGTCAAAAAAGAAACAAAGCACTACTGTTGGATATTACCCCGCAAAAGTGTTTTTATTAAAATATACATTTAATAAATTACCTATTTTATTATTTATCTATTTTATAGCTTTTATTATTTAAAAATTAGCGTTAAAATAATAACTATAAGTGTAAGTACCTATTAATTGCTATTTAATAAACCTATTTTCGAACTCTGAGGATCAAAGTAGGTGATCAAAGTATTTGCAGTTTTAGATTGCTTATATGTTTAACAATTGATTAACAATGTTATTGTTAATCAATGTTTTCATTGATTTCGGTATAGCTGGGAATGACACCTTTACTCGTAAACTAAGTATCTAATATTTGCCAAAATTAAAAAGGGAAAAACACTAAAAGTGCTGACTGTGGAGTGATAAACGTGCCTGTCGGCGATCACTGCACACGGAAGGCGACCATAGATGAGACGAAACTAGGCATCTACTCATAGTCAATCAGTACGTGAGAGAGTGAGACAAACAATGTTTCGTGCCTAAACTATTTATTTTAATAATTAAATTATTAGAGAATTATTTATTTTATATAGGTACGTATTTTTAATTGGGAAATATCATTGTAAAATGTTTTTTGATAAATTATATTTCATTATGCCCAGCTTCTCGTACGTATTTAAAGGAATACGTTGACATAGTAAATAATTGCAAAGCTTGTCATCTGCTGTTTTGGATACCTAAATAATAATTTTAAAACTTCTTTATTACGGCTTCACCGCAAACATGGCATTTACAAAAAAAAGAAGAAAAAAAAAAGAGAGAGAGAGAGAGAAAAAAAAGAGAAGAATTGAAGAAGAGCATCGAGAATTCAATCGAGATTGGACGGAGTAGCTCACTTTCATATGCAACTCAGATGGCCTTCCGGCGTGTCTCATTTGCCAGGAAAAACTCGCGCACAATAAGAAATAAATTTAGAGACACATTTAACTACAAAGCATACTCAGTTTGTTAGTAAATATCCAGCCAGCGAAGAACGAAAAAAAGCTGTCAACAAGCTCAGAAAAAATCGCAATCAAATTTCATGTTAAGCAACTGGACGCAATCTACAAGTGATGTTAATCTGGAAAACTCCCTGGTATCACTAGAAATTGCAAAAAGAGGCAAATCATTAACAGATGGTATGTCAAAGAATTGCTTCATACGTGCATCTAGAGAACTGAACAAAAACAAACCAGAAATCTTGAAAAAAAATCAAAGATTTGCCACTATCCGCCAAAACAGTACAAGATAGAATGGCTAAAATATCTTCGAATGTAACATATTTCCAGGTGTTTCAACTTTCTTCTGCCTAATCACTTGCTATAGATGAGTCTTGCGACACGAAAGACATGGCACAACTTGCCCTTTTTGTCAGGTCTATGTCTTCCCAAGGTCCAAAAGAAGAACTTTTAAGATTGCTACCGCTCTCGGGACAAACTAGAGGGGTAGATATAGCGAATGCCGTGCAAAAGTGCCTTGAAAACAATAAGATCGATTTAAATAAAATCGCTTCAATAACAACTGATGAAGCCAGAAGGAAAAAAAAAATAAAGGGGCAACAACGATTCTTCAGAGCAAAATAAACCACGAAATTCTTACGTTTCACTGCATAATACACCAAGAAGCATTTTGTGCCCAAACCTTTCCGGCTAAAATAGTTGAGGTCAAGAATTTGCTAATCACACAAGATTGTTAACAGCATCTTGTCAAAAGCACTCTACCCCATTGTCAGTTTAAAGAATTCTTCAGCGAAATGGCGACTTAGTATTCCGACCTTCTTCTTCACAATAAAGTGCGATGGCTTTCCAAAGGTAAGGTGTTGAAATGTTTTGCTTTGTGCTTGAATGAAATAAATACATTCCTCAATGAAAATGGCATTAGTCACCCTGAATTAGAGAACGACAAATGGTAGCAATTTTTTTTTATGGAGGATATCAGAGCGAGATTAAATGAGCTGAATCTATAATTGCAAGGAAAAAAGAAACCCAGCCTATGTTTTGGTAGAAGAATTGGTTTGTTTCGAAGAAAAATTAATTGTTTTTACAGAAGATATTCAGAGCAGTAAATTACTTCATTTTCGATTTCTAAAGCAATATCTTTTGTCCAGTGCAACTGTTGACAAAATTACTTCATCAAAACGAATAAAAAAAATTAAAGATAATTTTTTTGCGTTTTGAGCAAAAAAAACCACTTTAGCATTCATGTAGACCCTCTCAACAAAAATAGTAACGAAATCTACATTGGCCATTTGGAATTGATACTGGATCTCTAAAATGTAATTATCGATTTAAAGGAAAAAGCTTTTAAGTAGAAAATTTACAAGTTGAAAAGCAATTAAGAATTGGGTCCACAAAGGGGTTTACGTAACGCAACAAAAGTTGACAGTTTTAAAAAAAAATGCCGGAGTTCAGACACTTATATTCGACGTTTGGAATGTTTCCGTTGCTACAGTGGGGTGGAAAAGTTGGCATTTGGAGGTCTGACTATCTTAGGATTGACATATTCGTACGAGCAAGCGTTCTCTTGCGTGAATATAATTTTTAAAAAAGTAAGAAGCCAACTATAACAAACGAAAATTTAGATTCGTGATTAAACAAAGAAACAAGTTATGAGCTAAATTTATAAAAACTTTTAAAACCATCAAGGCGAACTTCCAAAATTTTTTGCTCAAATGTATTTATTTTTGTTTTTATTTTTAATAAAAGTTACATTGTTTAGTAAAGTTTAAATTTCGCAAATAACCCGCAAAGTCCCCCGCTTCCTTTGAATTTGTTTGTCAATTTTTTTGTTATTAAAGCACAAGTTAGTTTTGAAAAAAGTAAATGTTTAATTTTTTAACTTTTACGAAAAGAAAAATAATTATTTAATAATCCATATATATATTATCTAATTGTTGTAAAAAAACACTACTTATACATGAATAAATAATATTTTCTTAGGAATAAGATTGTTTTTTTTAAACAAAAACTTTTTTTCCTTCAATACCCATATTTTTGGGAAGAAAAATTGTGCTCTTTAAAACTTAGAAATTTTTTAAATTGTAACTTTCGGGTCTTGACTCAAAAGGTTACCGACCCCCTTCCCAACTATAGTACTAAATCCCCCCTCAATGAAAGAACATGCATTTCGTCAAAAAGTAAGGGCAGGGGAAAAGGGGTTCAAAAAGGGGATCCCTACTAAAAAGGGAAACAGTGATGGTACCCATATCGAAAAAAGTCTGATCATTATTAGTTTCAAGTTATAGTTCAAAATGGTTATTTGCTTTCTTGTGTGTGCGTGTTGCTAAACAGAACTTTCTTTCTAGATTACCTACTATACATAAAATAAGTCTCGTGATAATATTTATTCAAGATACATTTTTCTAAAAAGCGTGGTAATTAGAAACAGTTGTAATTCTTCTTGAAATATGAAAAACAGAATGAGTATATAGGAATGAGAAGTGACGGAGAAATTAAACTCACAAATTACCTTGCTTTGCAGCCTTCACGCAGTTATGGGCCCCCACGAACACAGTACTGACCACCAGGACATGGATGATCAGGACAATATCCAGCATTCACAACCTAAAGGAAACAATTTTTGTTACTTATTTACAATATCATCAGAAAAAACAAAAAGCGTGCATTTAAGATTGCTTTAAAGTTCCCCTTTTTTTAATAAAAGAAATTACACGCGGAAAAACCGAGAATTACGCTGAGTATTTAAATTGACATAATCAGAATCACCCAGCAAGTCCAAGAGCCTCGGGTGATAATATGGAATAGAAACAGAAAATAAAAGTAGCATTAATAAGGAAAAAAACTTAAGAAAATCTAATAAATAAATTTAACAAGTTAAAATAAACAGAACAAAAAATAATTATTTTAAATCTTAAGTATAACATTAATCAAAAGCGGAAGAGCTTAAGGAAACTAGGACATCATAACTTAACTCAGTGGTGCGACAGCCCATGAGGGCCAAGGCCTACAGTACCCATATACGCGACCTTGGGCCCTGAGGTGCATGAGCAGATGTTTAGGTCGGGTGGTCAGTCTGACACGAAACTCCCAGTGTTAAGTTCCCAAGCAAGCTTGGTACTCGTTTATCGATCCACTGAAGGGATAAAGGCTAAGTCAACCCCTTGCCTAGTCCGGAGTTCGAACCTCGGACCTGTGGTGGGGAAGTGCACTAACCCCTCAGCCACTGGGGTTCACCAGGACATCATACACATTCAAAAAATCGAGTTTTAAATTTTAGCATTAAAAATAGTGTATATTTTCTGAATCTAAATTTATATGTTCGTTGATAAAATTATCTTAAAATGTGAAACAAGTAAAGAACAAAAATGTAAACAAACCTTTACAAATGTTTAGTATTTTTCGCTTTTTCTAGAAAACATAATTTTTGTTTTAGATACACTTTTATAAAAATGTATGGCACTATATGGGTTCCAAATTTTTTATACTTCTATACAGGATACCTGCACACGTACTGAACCTGTTTTTTTTTTTAGTGGAAGTAGTACATAATTTTTAAAAAAATAGTTTTATATATAAAAGAGGGTAGAAAATAGAAATATTTTCATAATCACAAAGTTTTATAATTTTTTTAAAAAAACTATTTTATTATTTTACTAAAAAGGTAAGTTCACTATATTTTGTGTATGATTTCAAATTTGTGCAAAAAATATTTTACATATTTACAGAATACTTTTTTAAAAAATGGTATTTAAACTTAAGTATGTATTATGAGGTCTCAGAAATTATGTCCAAATTAAATAAAACAGAAAAATTTTAAGTAAAAAATTATTTATGCATTTATACAGAATGATTAAAATAACTTAATCAAGGTCACAAAAAATCTAAGATTTATTGGAAATTTTTAACGATATATGTCCCATAAACAATGAGTCTTATTTTTGGAATTTTACTCTTTTGACCATGTCTTGATACTCTTAAAAGAAATTACAACAAAATTATTAGAAAAAACAAAATTTTACTTTTCTATCCTTTGAATTTATTTTTATTTTATTACGTTATTCGTATTTAAGTATTCATATAATTTTTATAAAATACGGTGGGCAATTCAATTTTTTTTTAATTTTGTAAAACATCGAAATAATTATTTATAGTCAGAAAAATGTATTGTAGCTCAACTAATGCTACTAAAAGTCTGAAAACTTGAAGTTACTGAAAAAATATATAGACTGTTACGAATAACATAATTGGAATAATCTTTAAAATTAAATACTTCACATGTAATAAAAATTCACGTTCATCATTATATTTGTTTGATGCATATGAATTTGTTTGGCAAATAGTTTGTTGAGATTTGTATTAATTAAATTAATAACAAATGCTTTGTGAAATAAAAACAATTATTGTATTCAGTATTCACCGGAGATGCTTACGCGTACGAGACTATACATGTCCAAGTGTGTGTATAAAGCTATTAAAAAATCTCAAACCGGAAGTGAATTTATTGAAGCCAATGATAAAGTTTAAATGCAATAGCTCTCTTAGAAATTAGTTGTTTACGCATTTTCCTCATCTGGTACAGTGGTTAGCGACGCTGACTGCTGAGCCGTGGGGCCAGGGTTCGAATCCCTGAGAAGGTATGGATGCATGAAGAAGGCAATAGTATAACGCCTGTACGACATGGGGTGCTCTAAATAGTCGTCGAGCCCAAATCCTCTTGTGAGGTTAGAAGGGGAAGAGATGGGAGGTGAATGACCATCTCCAGGTTGTTCTACCTCAAAATTGGGGTAAATCGAGCTAAATCATACCTTCGCCTGAATGGTGCTCAAAACTACGGGTAACGACAGGCATACAACTAGCCCTTTGCCGTGATGTATTTCGTGGGCCTCGATCTGACACCGCCAGAGTCAGACGGCATCAGCAACAACCGTATGCATATTTTTTATCCCTAGTATTAGAACATATGCAATTTTTTTAAACTATGATTTACTGAAACCGAAGTAGATCTAATTTAGATTTACATTGAAAGAGTTTCTGCATTTACCGATATATTTACTAATTGAAGAAAAAAAATCTCAGTGATTATTTTGAACCTTGAAGCAAGAAATCGTCTGACTTTCTTCATTAATTTAATCAGTGGTAAACTCTTTTATGTGCTTAATTTCTCAGATTGAAATATGGTAAGACAAATTTGCGTATACACACAGTTATGAAAAAGGAAGCTTTGAACAAGTCAGACGCATAAAATTGATTAACAGATATAGTTAACCCTTGTAAAATATAAATTCCTTAAAAATAAGCAATAATATATGATATAATTTAAAAACCTTTTTTTTTACTTACTGCTGCAACAAAGCAGACGATAAAAATAGCACAAAGAACTTTCATTTTGTAAGTAAAGGGAAAAAAAAATATGTTACTTAGACTCACTGTTCTTTTTAAAATGCTGATAACTGTATCTTTTGACTGTAGTATTTATATACCAAAGGCATACTTTATTTGGCATTTTAAAATCCTTTAAACAATAACTAATTTATTGCTAGTTTTGCCTAAATTAGAGCTAGTAAAGAAAGCTTTTGTTCAACCGTTTTTTATGTGCGTCTTCCTATTTTATAGTTAAAATTTGACTCTAGTGACGTCAATTAAGTGAATTTTTTAGATTTAAAACACGAATTCAATGAAATATTAAACATTTTAAAAATTGATTACTTCTTCAATTATTTTTTTTATTGTCTTTTAATTATTTAAATTAAAAAATTTTTTAAAAAATAATGTGTAGTTTTGTTTTTGTAAACTTAGTTATACAAAACTGCTAATGAATTTCTTCAGCACGTTTTTGGAGCGTCTGAATGTCCATTAAATTTAAAGTTTGTATTTTTTAGATTTTGTTATTAAAGTATTAAGGCTTTGTTAAACGTTGTTTATTTTTTAGAACTCTGTTAAGTTATACTTTATAAGGTATTGGACCAGTTGTGAGAACATTTTAAAAATATTGCTGAAAATTTACCTTTAAACTCATTTTTTGCTTAATTATAACTGAAAACGTATAAAAGTAGCAAAGAAAAAATCCTTCGAATGCATTTTTTTACAGAAATGGGAAATTTTAGGATATATATATATTATATTAAAATTGGACATTTTTTTGCACATCTAGGCAAACACTATAAAATAAATTCTATTTCACAAAAATAAAAAAAAATCCTAGAATTTTACTCACAAGGGGAGGGCACGGCTAAGGAAATTCATTTGGGGACGAGACTCTGTGTATCAGTAGTACTGCTCTCTATAGGGTATTCAAACCCCAATGTAATTCCGCCGAATGACCAGACAATTTCGAGAAAACAGCGTTCGAAATTCGTACTAAGCTTATATACAAGTTATTTTCTCCTTTATACAACATAGACGGGCACGATCGTCAGCGTATCGGAGTGCTATCCAATGGACCGGGTTTCGAATCGCGCGAGCGCCAACTTGTTTTTTATTTTTCCTCTCCAATTTATTTTCAGAATTAAATAATTCTATTTTTTAAAAAAGATTCATTGATTTTTAAATGATATTCTATATAATTATAGTAACTATTTTACTTTTTTAAAACCCAAAAACAACTAATATATAGTATAACTAAAATTACTTCTGTCATTAAAATCTAATTAATTGTATTTTTAAAATTATTTCTTATATCTAAATGGCCATAAAATTTTACTTCCGTTTTTAACAAAACGATTTTGTTCAAGAGAAAGGCAGCTGTTTTTAAAGAGCAGGTGTTTTCTTTTAAGAACAAAGATTCTTTTAAAACAAAGAATGCTCCAATAAAATGTGAAATCAGTAGGATAACGGATTTTGATCTACAACATAACCTTGTTAGTTTATTTCTGGATTTTTAAGATTTCGTATAGTGTTTCGATATATATTATTTTACACAGATCACATATAATATAAATAGTTTGAATATTTTATAGTGAAGATGTGTGTGAAAAAACATATTATTTTTATGATAATTATCACACACACACACTCAGGTTCAGATAATAAAAAAATTATGTAAGACAAAGTTAACCTTTTACTTATATTTATTTAACTTTATTTAATATAATTTAATTTATTTTTACTTTTAATTTATATTTATTTAACTTTATTTATTATTATTTAATTTATTTTTACTTTTTATTTATAAGTATTATTATCACAACAATTAGTTGTTTTGTTTTTTAAAAAAGGAAAATAGTTACTATAATTATACAGAATATCATTTAAAAATCAATGAATCTTTTTTTAAAAAATAAAATTATCCTATTCTGAAAATAAATTGGAGAGAAAAAAATAAAAACGATTTTGGCGCTCGCGCGAATCGAACCCCAGTCCATTGGATAGCATTCCGATACGCTGACGATCGTGCCCCGTCAACGTTGTATCAGGGAAAATAACTTGTATATAAGCTTAGTATGAATTTCGAACGCTGTTTTCTCGGAATTGACCGCCCATTCAACGGAATTACACACATTAGGGTTTGAATACCCTATAGCAGTATTACTGTTACACAAAGTCTCGTCCCCAAATGAATTTCCTTAGTCATGCCTTCTCCTTGTCAGAAAACAGTTACCTATGAACAATCATCTTTGAATGATTTAAATTTGTCACAAAATATTAAAAAAGGATCAAAAAGAAGCAAATTTTTCAAAAATTTTGCATTTATCACAAATAACAACAATCATAAAAATGGTAAATGTACTGTTATTTTTTCTTAATCTGTAGTTCAAAACATGTATACTATAATAAAAAACAATGATGCAAAACTTCAGGCAATTATCTCAAGAAACTTTTTGAGAAATAAAGTTCATCAGTTAAAATATGGAAAAATCTGTTTCAGAGAAAAATGCATCAAAAAAATTTAAAAAAAAACAAAAAATTACACTGCTAAAAAAACCCAAAAATCTTTATATCAAAGAATAAATTTTTTCAAACACATATAGTATTATATTTTGTTTTAAATTTTTTTTTTATTTTTTTGTATCAATTTTATGGTCAAAAAGTTTTTTTTAAACTCTAAATACTAGTTGTTAAAATAAAATTAAGCTTTAAAAAAGCACATAGAAAACTTTTTATTAAAAATAAAAATTTTTTTACATAAAAAAAACAGGTATTTTTTTCCTTAGTTCTTAGAAAAAAATAAAATAAAATATATTTTTAGTGTTATTTTTTCAGTAAATATTCGAAAATTTTTTTCTTAAAAATATTTTTATCAAAATTTAAAATTAAAAATTATAATAAAAAAATATATAAAGAAGGGTTTTTAAAACCCTTCCATTTAAATAACTTTGCTTTTTTTTCTTTATAATTTTGTTTTTTGCATTTTTTTTTTTTTTTTCCCGAGCAATTTTCAAATTTTTAAGGAGGTCTTAAAAGGGTTAAAATGTGTCAAATTTACAAATCCACGTACAAGACTTTCAGAAAAGGGGTTTTTGCATTTTTAATTAATGGTAATAAACCAATAATCCAAACTAAAAGGAATTTGCGTTAATAATGCACCTAAGCTAATGTTTAAATTTTAAATAATTGTCTCTTTATGTAAAATACTTCATACAATGTTATTAAAAATCTTTCTGAGAAAAATTTCCCAAATCTTATGGATAGATTTTAATTTTTGGGGCCAATGTTTTTATTGGCATTTTTCTTTAATGATAGCACCAATGATCAAGCAAAATCCATTAAATTGGCACTTCTTAGACCTTTCAGGTCTTGCTTTAGGCATATATCTTTAATGTTTTGTCTTTGAAAAGAAAGTTTTCTATCAAATATATCAAAATCAGAAGATAAATATGAAAAGAAAAATCGAGATACAAGATTATAAGCAAATCGAAAAATAACCACAAATGTGTGAAGTTATTACCAAATTTTACTAAAAAATTATAAAATTTTTAAAAAAATTTCACCAAGTCGCATAATTATCTTACCAAAATTAATATTTTTTAAATAAATTCAATAAAACACCAAAAAAAAGAGTAAAGAACTATTAAAAAGCAAACACTTTCGGTTACGATATCTAACTTTCAGTTCGTTTTTGTTCTTCTCACTTGACACAAATACAGCTACAACTTCGTAAATAATTTGAGTGCAAAAAAGGTAAGGTATTTTAAAAAGAAAAAATTCAAATATTTAAAATTTGAAATAAAAAAAATTGTCATTTTCGTCAAAATTTACTTTTTTGCTCTAGTAAAAATAACTAACAACAAAATTATTTGTTCATGAAAACTAATTAGAAAAAATAAACCATTGTATATATATATATAAATCTAAAACAACAGAAATTATTTCAGTTACTAACTACAAAGTAATAAATGCAGAGTTCACACTGATCAACACATAACCAAAAAATTTAGTTCATAAGCAGAATAATAAAAACACATACTGTAAGATCGAAATTTACGGGTGCGCGTTATAAGCCGGGTATAATATGAGAGCTTTAAAAATAAATAAAAAATTGAGGAACATATAACAAATTAGACTTCTACATATATCGAAACACTGCTTATGAAGTGAAAGGGTTTTAGTTCTAGAAAAACACACTACTTTTTCTAAAGTTTGGAATGATACCTCGAATAAATGTCTTCAAAACACAAGAGCATTGCACACATATACTTCAGGTTTCTTCGTAATAAATTATAGTGTAAAAAAAAAGTAAAAAACACGCCTTTTTAGTGAATCGAACTAAAAAGTAAAAAAATAATTCTTAATATAAGAATAAAATAATTAACTGGAAAATTAATGTCATTGGGGTAAAAGCGTGGGGTTCTCTATATTAATTGTTATAATTTCTTACTAGTTCTATTCCGAAATTCTGAGTTAGTGTAAAAATGTAGTACAAAGCACGCACATCCCACGCTTTTACCCCAATGACATTAATTTTCTCGTTAATCATTTTATTCTTATATTAATAATTATTTTTTTACTTTTTAGTTCGATTCACTATAAAGGCATGTTTTTTAGTTTGTTTTTTAAATATATATATAATTTATTTTTTATTTTAAGGTATTCGACTACTTTCGGAACCGTGATTTTGCAAAAGCGTGTAAATGGATAATATTTATGATATTTGAATTTTTGAAATGCATAACTCGGAAGTTGGTTTATCCATGTTTTACGAAAACAGAAGGGAGAAATTTTAAGAAAATACGGCGATAATTATTTCAAATGGTTGTAACTCTGAAAATAGTTTGAATTTTTCAAAAATCATAGTTGAGCCACTGTACTGAGGTTTGAGCTATATACAGGCAAAATATCAATACAATAGAAGCACTTTTTACAAAAGGAGAACATTTGGAAAAAAGGTAATTCTAAGTTAATTTTTTGCAAAAATATTGTATTTAAATAATTTTTTTTTGTCATAATGTCCTTAAAACAATTTTATACACGCATTCTAATCCAAGTGACACTAAATATCATGAAAATTATACATTTATGCGTTTTTTTAAAATCATGGTTCCGAACGTAGTCGGATACCTTAAGTTCGATTTACTATAAAAGCCTGTTATCTTTTTAGTTTTTAAAACTATCATTTATTCTTTGTTGAATTTATCTTTGAGTTTGATATTTGGAGCCGGAATGACGTGGCTGCTAGAATTAGTCTTGCTCTTAAATGAATATTAATTAACGGGTCTGAAGAATACTTATTCTCTCCGTTTACGGGATCTCGGATGAGTCCTACATCGTTGTATGTCAAAGATTCCGTCTCTATAGATACAGGTTTAACTAATAAAAATATGCAAGAAGAAATATTAAATTTCAATCGTGTTATCACTTTTTAAACGTATTGCTACAATGTTAATTCGTATTATCACTTCTAAACATATTGCTTTACAAAATAAAAAAATATTTATAGCAGTAGAACATAAATTTATCACCTTTCTAACGTATTGCTATAATGTTTATTTGTATCATGACTTCTAAACGTATATATATATATATATATATATATTATATATATATATATATATATATTGCTTTATAAAAATTAAAAATATTTATCAGTTAGAACAGAGGTTCAGAAACTTTTTTATCTCATAGACCCCTTGCCATGTTTTTCGGTATTAGGGTAGACCCCTGCTTAGTTAATATTGAACTTTTGTAAATGTATCAACTTAAATGTCTTTTTGACAGCTACTACTGCTATTACTACTACTACTTTAAAAGAATTAAATTTATAACTAATGAAGTATAGAGTTAAAAGTTTAAAAAACGTATGTTAATTAATTAAATTAAAAGTTAATTAATATATAAAATAACTGTTAAATAAAATAACCAAACAACACACAATTGATTTTAATGGGAGGGGGAATCTGGTGCTACAATAACAAATTTTCAAAGTTTAGAATCAATCTTGTCAGGTTTAACCTTAAATCTTCTCCTGTTAGTTGTGTCCAGTTTCTTTTTTTGTTTTGGAGATTGGCAACTGAGCTGAAAATCTCCTTCTTACTAGGAAAAATAACTAATAACTTCTTCACGATATTCCATAATTCGGGATAAATAACAAGTTTACTTTTTTAAAGCCAAAATTGCTGGCATCTGTTTCTAAACCTTAAGATATCCATTGGTGCATATCACGATCAGTTCCTGTTGTCATGTGACATTTTTTTTTCAATATGACCATGTAAATTCATTGCCTACTGTGGTATTACCATAGTCAAAGCATTCTCAAACCTAGTTTCAAAACTGAATAAAAGACAGTTAAATATTGAACGTAGGTTAAAACGCGCTGACAGATTGTCTGGGTCAATTTGAGAAAATTCCGGACCTCCAGTATTATACTTCTTTAGTTTAACTCTGGAAAGAAACGCTGAAATGGTTCCTGTTTTAAAAAAAATTATGCTGTCACCTTGCAAGGGCAAATTGACCTTATTAAATTTAGTAAATAAATCTGCTAAATAAGTAAAATTTGTTTCCACTTGATTAAATTTTCTTTTCAAATTGAAGTCCCCGATCTAGTTTAATGAGAGCCAATAACACATAGACCCCCACTTACACCTCATTGACCCCCCAAATTATTTTTTTGCTGACGAGGACGCCTTGCAGGTCGTCATAGACCCCTAGGGGTCTATATAGACCATTTTGGGAATCACTGAGTTAGAACATTCGGTTTATTTTGAAGAGCACCGTAATATATATGTGTTGTGTATAAAGAAAATTATGATAGTTGTATTAAAAATTTTTATACAGTGTTATCCGTTTTAGTAAAAATTTGGTAAAATTTTCTTGGAAACAACCAATTTTTCTATAAGTACAGTATTTATTTAAAAAATTTTATGTATTTCCCTTTTTTTTTATTTTTCTTTCTAATAACCCTTAATTTGTTTCAAAAATTTGCTTTTATAAAAAAAAATTGGGTCTGAAGGTAGGAAATCATCTTAAGCAATTGATGTCTATAATGTTAAATATCAAAAGAGAATTATGGGGGGGACAGTAATCCTTTTTTGATACGAGGTATAATTAATTATTACAATTTTTACCATAAAGTAAATGTAAATTATTGGTATTAAACAACTGATTATAATAATTATTGCTTCTAGGTTTCTTATTTTTTTTTTTAGATTTTAAAAGTTCATTTTGAGTAACAAAATTTGTTTTTGAAAAAAATATTAAGAAAAACATAAAAAATTGATGTAAAATCTACATTATCAATGCAAAAGTAATGTATTATTTGATGCATTTTACAATTTGTATGTTTGAAATATATATAGTATTAAATAGCTAGAATGATAAAGGATCAAGAAATATTATTTAAAAGAGTAAAATTAATAAAGAATAAAAAATAAAAAATTAGTATAAAAAAGGCAAGTTTTTTCCTTTTTATTTTAAAATTATTGACTGTATTCTGGAACTGTGAGTTTTTAAAAATGTGTAATTGAATAGTTATTTTGATAATTAATGTAGTTTGAATTATATATATGATATACATATAAAATTGCTTTATAAAAATATTTTTACTATAAAAATTATTTAATTGCAATTTTTTTTTGGCAAAAAGATGAAGAAATGATTTATTTTTTAATGGAAATGCTTCCATTTTTCTATATATAGCTAAGAATTTTTTACAGAACCTGAGCTAGGATTATTGAAAAATTCACATTATTTTTGTAGTTATCAATTGAAATATTGACTGGTGTTTTTTTGTTAAAATTTCTCTAATTTGTGATATGAATAAGTCCACTTTTAAATTTTACAAAACTTCTAATCCAGGTTCGATGTATAAGTCTTAGTTATATATCTTAGCTATTTTTTTCTTTTTTTTTTTGCTAAAAAAATTGCTTTTAAATAATTTCTAATTAAAATAATTTTCTTAAGACGATTTTAATGTATCTTCTAAACATAAAAAGAATTAATCATTTATACGCTTTTGAAAAATAGCGTTTCTGAAAGTAGGCTGGTACTTTAAATAATAATTGTACTGCATTATAAGGAGCCTGGGTCATTTATTTGAATGAGAAGTTTTATATTAATAAACCATTTTATAAATTTGTTAAATTTATCGAAAATAGATCGTTAATAATTTCTGTTTATCCAAAGAAATAAATTTGATTGATGGTATTGATAATTCCAACAGTAATCTGTTTTTCTAAAATTTGTTGAAAGGAAAAAGTAATGGTTTGAAAACACAAAAAAGAACCTACTGCATGAATATTATTTTAAGAATTCCGTCTCATTTTATTACTCAGTACTAAGCAAAGAAGAAGCTTAATATTTAAACGCTAGAAATTTCTCTTCAATATTTATCCTTAAAAATATGTTTGTAACTTTAATTTATAATGAAATTTATAAACATATTTTTGATCCTTATCACAGAATTATTTAAAGATTATTTCTAATTAAGTATTAAAACAATTTTTAGTAAAAACAACACCCCACACACACACACACACACACACACACACACACACACACACACACACACACACACACACACACACACACACACACACACACACACACACACACACACACACACACACACACACACACACACACACACACACACACACACACACACACACACACACACACACACACACACACACACACACACACACACACACACACACACACACACACTTTATTTTTGAATATTTTAAAACTTTTATTATAATATAATAGAACAGTATTGAGAGAGAGAGAAATATTTTTTCTTTATATGTGACAACATACCAGATAACAAATATTCTATTATTTGCTATCCCGGGTCCAACGAAATAATTTTATACTCATTACTAAATCGTTTTCTAATGTAAAATGCTCCATTTTTACATTTATGAAAAAAAAAAAACTCCTATAATGAAGAGGAGGGTACAATTTATCGAGACAAATAAAATATTCCACGTTGAAATCTATCTTTGAGCAAGAACCTTGCGACATGGCCGTCTTTCGATGACCATATCGTGGGGTTTCAGCGTTAGAGGTGTAGGATTCTCGAAATGATGAGACATTTTAGAATTCTTAATATGACTTTTATTAAGAATTTTACTTAGATTACTTTGATATCGAACAAACTTATATTAAGTGAGAATAAACCAAAACACGTAGTCTTAATTAACACAGATCGCGCAATTAGATCACTTATCAATATAATTATATTATATCCGCCTAATCTCAATCTCAATAATATATTCGCGTTCAGAATATAATCTTCCTACCTTGGTTGCTTACTCAACGTCCAATCTACTTCAAATATTTCTCCTAAGGGTCGTACAATGGTATGTACCTTGGTTTTAAGGGCGAGCTTTACGGTTTCCCTAGATAACCGTCAATCAACACTTCTATCTTCTTGCTGAACTTTCTCTAATTGCCATTCTGCTCACTAAAACTTCTATCCTTTAAAGGTTATCTTATTTGCATCTATGCTTCGTTTCACTTCTTGGATTTGGGTTGGAAAAGATTTGCCATTAATCGTGGCCGTCAAAGAACACAGAGGTTATGTTAGAGGAAGAACGCGTGAGATGTCATAACCTCTCCTGAATTTTAGGTTGCAAATTCATACCAAAATACACAAGATTTCTCATACAGCTATCAATATTTTTATACCATTCAGAACAATGTTATTAAGTGAAAAAATATTTCTTAACGGAACGGCTACAAAAACAAAATATAAAAACTAATTAAACGCAGAAATTGCGAAATGCGACTGCAGATAATTTCTATAGATCTAGATTTCGACATTTAGCTTAAAAAAATGCAAGCACGTATCCCTGTTACTAAATATACTGTATGAGTAGGTGACATTAAAATCGCAAATTAGGTATTATTATAGTAAAATTACATTAATTTTTTCAAAAGAATACAATATTTTTATTGTCTTTACATAAAGCACCTAAAATATATTTTGATCTGCTTTAAATATTATTTGAAGATATATCCTTCTAAGGGTGTATATATATAAAATGTGTAGGTGCGTAGCTACCGCCGTATCAAGGAGATGCGGCCCCCAAGCTACAGGGGCCCCAACATGTGTAGACAAAAAATCGTAAAATATTAACGAGGCCCAAAAGGGCCCCAAGAAGTTTTTGATGCAAGGCCCACTCAGGACTAGCTACGCCAGTGAGAACGGGGTTCCCCCAAAACACCTTATTGTCCTACGGGTTCCGTGAGTTGAAAAAGTTCGAAGACCACTACACAAAAATATTATCGGAAAATTGATAGTGTTTTTCAAAGAATATTTCCTTAGTCAAAAAAATTCCAAAATTTAATAATTTTTTGAAAGGGTAAAATGATTCAATGGTTCTATTCCGACTGAAATATACCACAAACAAGAATTAAAATAAATAACTGTTAATTTCGTAAGTACGAGCAAGGTAATATTTTACCGAATTTATTTGAAATATTTAAAAAGTTTAAAATCATTTCTCTAATTCTAAACTATATAGCAATTCAAAATATCTTAATACTAACAATTTCATTGACTTTTTAAGGCATTTAACTTTAATTAGAAGTTGAAATAATAACAGCAAGCACCGAATAAAAAAGTAGGATTTCTTGTAATATCTCATAAAACTACTAGGTTTGAAATAGTCATAAGTAGAAAGAGAATCTGCATTTTTCTAAATCGAGTATGGTTTGGCTATTTAGACTAATTAAAGCAACATAATCTGCTTTCCACACAAGTATTATTTTGTCCAATAGCAGGAGAAAAAAAATATGCTGACAGCGCAGACGTTTTTCTCCTCCTCATTGGAGTATAATCTACGTTTTGTTAATACAATTGAATGACTAGTTAGGAGCAATCACTGTTTATATGTCGATAATCCAAATGCCATGTAAAAATAACAGTATTTCAGAATCGCGCCAGATTCCAACGTAATTCTAACACTAACAATAAGAGAGTGGTTAATTTTTAAATTATTCCTGGTAAGGTTAAAATGTTGCTTGTGTTAAAAGTATTATTTTTTTATATTAATGTCTTAAAATAAAATTTTCAAAAGTCTATACGATTATTCCAAAAAGATATGTTTCCATTGGCGTCAATACGATACAGATGAATACTTTTATAGTATGAATTGATTCATTTTTTTTTTTTTTTGATAATTTAACTCATTTGAAGGAATGAAAATACTAATAATTATAAGAAATTTGAAATATTATACATCATAATTTTGATCATTTAAAATTTTTTGTTGATTTAAGGAATTTGATTCAAGATTCCATAACCGAATGCTGATTATTCTTATAAACAAGAAATATTAATAGTAGAATTCCATTCCTAAGAATATCTCTCGTTTATTTGAGTTTTGGAATACTCGTAATAAATTAAAGTTGACTTTATAACGACTTGATGGATATTTGTTGTATTTTTTTTAAAAAAAATTGTCATCGAAAATCTGATATCAGTACGATACGCGCCAAAAAAAAAAACTTGTTGATATTCGCCAAGTTGGGCGATAAATTTTTAATGTGGTTATTTTGATTTTTCACTTTGATTTTGTGTGGTTGCCATCATTATTTTACTTTTCAAACTTTATTTTTGTTTTATATTTATAAAAATTATTTTTAATTTAAATTTATTTTTGTAGCAAATTTGTTCTTTTTTATAATTTTATTTTATTATTTTTTTTTATTTCTTGTCTTTTTATTATCTATATTGTTATATGTATATTATTTTTACCATTTATAATTATTATGACAGTATTCTTTATTAGTTTTTTTATTTGTTTATATTTATGGCGTTATCGATATTAATTTCAAACGATTTTAATTTCGATTTTTTTTCACTGACTTAAACATTTCCCTACTTTGCGTTGTCTAGATTGCAGCTTTCGTCTTCTGTCATTTATTAGAACATGGATATTTCGAACATTATCGGTGAGTATTAGGATATTTTTAAAAAAAATATTTAAAGCTAAGCTTTTGATTTTTATGGTTGAAAAGGTTTACCGAATATTCGACCTTTCTGCTCACTTTGTTTTCGAATAATATTTTTTAAAAATTCTTATTCTTGATTAAGATTTCGCTTATTTCAGCCGTCGTAAAATGTGATAATTGTGGCAGCAAAATGAAAACAGTTTACAGAGAGGTTAAGAAATTTATTGCGGAACTTAAGGTGCAAATTTGCGCGATCACAATAATTTAAATGTTTCTTGTTCGATGAAATTCACTAACGAAACTCGTAATTTTTGGATATATTGAAAATTATTCGAATTATTTTCAATACATATTCGAGTTAATCGAATATATTAACAATGCATTCGAGGAATCGGATTCATAAACTTTCATAGCATTTACCATTAATCTTTTTACATCCTGATAATACTTTCTTTTTCGGCTTGGAATTTTAATTTTTTACAGTTATTTTTATTTATTTAGTTTTCATTTTCCCACATTCCAGTTTAAATACTTTATCTTTTTAGCTTCTTTTCCTGCTATTTTTTATTTCCTCGTATTCTACTTCTTCAAGTACTGGTACTCATATTTCTCCGAATGGTTTTCCACAAAAAAGTAAATACATTCCTGCTTATTTGTTCTTTTTTACTTCGTTTAAAATTAGTGTAATTTTTTCATTTTTTAAAATGGCCGAATTTTTTAAAAACTTTCCTGTTGTAGCGTTTTTAGATTGTAAAGTTTCAAAGATTTATTTGGACGATACGCAATTTACTTGACGAAATATTCTTGCTTTTAAATGCATTTTTGAATTGTTTTTGCGAAATTGTGAATTAAATTTGGATACGAATTCAGAACTGTTTGCTGATTATTTAGATTATTCTCAACGATTTGAGAAAGTATTAACATAAAAGTTTTTCTAAGATATATGAAAAAATTCTCTTCATGTCATGTGGAGACTGCAGTTACAAGAATTAAGCATCAGGGGAGTAGCTACGGCCGTATCAATGATACGGGCCCCCCAAGCTTTGGGGCCCCAAAACGTAGAAGCAAAAAAGTTGCAAAATATTAAGGGGCCTAAAAGGGCCCCAAGGAATATGGATACAGGGCTCATTCAAAACTATAGCTACGCCAGTGTTAAGCATTATTAGTTTTTGTGTTCCGCAATTATAAAATAAAAAATGGTGTAAAAACTTAAAAATTTAAAATTAAAATAAAATTCTTCCATTTTATTATTTTATTAAGTATGGTGTTTAATTATGGGGTTATACACACAATAAAAAATGTTGTGTGTGCCTTTTTAAAAACATTGTGGGTAAAAATAACTGACCGGTTAACGGATTAATTATTTTTTAAGATTTACATCATCACTTTATTTCTGTTCACAAGGGTAGCAAATTAACCATTAATTTTTCATAATTCTCATTTCAGCTTTTGAAATTTGACTGCACAGTTACTAACTCTAAAGGAAATTAACCGTTATATTTGTGTAAATTAATTTATTTATATAAATTTCAACACATTCCCTTTTGTATGAAAATTATTTAAATATACAATCCCTACTTTTAGATATGACAAGAAAAACTATTTAGAAACCATACATGTATATGCATAGAGAGAATGTTTTTAACTAATCTAAAAATCATTTAGCTTTATTCTGTAACCTTATCTCTTTTAAATTTTTTTATTTTTTTATTTTATGGTAAATTTTTTCTACTTTACTCTTAAAAACTCATATCTTTATTGGAAATGTATATCTTTTTAAATATATATTTCTTAGCAGACTAATTGAAAAGAAATATACTTCCTATAATGTTTTCCTTCTTATACATTCGAACACAAATGACTAGTGGTTTAGTTAATTAAAATTATATACCAGTATAAGATTTTGTAATGCCATTTCTGAATTAGGATGGTAATTTCAAATTAAAGTATTTCCTTTTGGAAGTGATTAAAAATTTAGTTGTTACTTGACATAAACCGTGGTAATTTAAGAAAATTATTGAGCGACATTATCTTCGTTTTGTAATCCCAATTTACGTTTTTTTAAAAAAGTTTTTCGTTGAAATTCATAATGACCATCAGTTGGTAAAAACAACCGTTAAAAGTTAAAAATAAGATATTTTGTATTATTAAATATTCTGATATAATTTTTTTTATTAACGTTACAATAGAAGCTACGCTCTCACTCTTCAAACATGAGACAGAGGTCATGTCTCTTACCCTCTACACGGTGGTTTTTAGTGCCATCAGACATCACCAGCTGCGAGTTATTGACCATGGCCACTTGACTCACTTCTTCAATGCAACTTGAAAGGGATCATTCCATGTGAGTAAATTATGATATACATGTATACTGTAACTGATCAGAAACATAAGATGTTTTTTTTTCATATATAAGATCTTATATAAGATGATGTTTTTTGTAAATTAAAGAATGCGTATGAAATATTAAGAACTAAATATAGCTTTTTAGGGAAATCCGAGTTGTTTAATACTATTTAAATTTAGATAACAAATTTACAGCATGTGTGTCTTAATTTTTTAAATTTAAATTAAATCCTTTAAGCATGTTTTTGTTTTTAAATATGGCACAAGCGGTAGATATGAAACTGATTATGTGTAATGCATGCAGCAGCTCACGTCTTTGATATTGATTTCTCACTGTAGCAGGTGGCCGCGGTAACCTAGTGGTCAAGTTATCGGATCGTGGCAGACATGTACGAGTTTGAGCCCATACAAAAATGACCCGCTGTGTTGGGGAGCGATGCACGTTAAATCTGTCGAGAGCTTCAAACGTCCTCCCGTTGGTGCGATGTAGTAGTTAGGAAAGGGGTGTCAGCTTAGGTGTCGTCTTCTCGTCCCTTGACAGTGGTTCAAATTTACGAGGTCCGTCGTCAAAAGCCCTTGTGCAGCTAAACAATGTGACGTTAATATTCACTCAATCACTGTAGCAGTCATTAATTGAGGAGTTTTAATTTTATCAATATAGAACGCAAACCCAAAATTTTAATTGTTGAAAGAAAGTGCAAATCTCGACTGTCCTCGAACAAATCAATATGGTACTGTTGAATATAGTGGTGAAGAATCTTTCAATAGGGATAGAATAGTTTACTAGTAATAACATATTTCACAAGTAATTGCATTTCGACATTAGAAAACATTTCACACAAGAATATTTCACTAGAGTGCGTATTTACATTGTGGGATGTCTCATGCCTCAAGTGTTTGTCAAGTCCGTCTTGTTGCTTTATGAAGAAAGTTTCAGATTTCTCTTATTTCTGAGATAATCTTTGTGTCTGTGTCTTGTTTCATAACCACAGTCTTAATGGCTGCTTGAGAATGGAACAGAATAACAGCTTTAGAAAACATCATCTTTTCTTGGGGTTTTCAGAGCTATTGAGAGGAAAAGGATCTCTGTATCAAAATTCCGCATGAAGTGCTCCACAGTACATTGGAAAAAGAGTTTACTGTTAACAACAGCCTCAGTATTGTTTTGTATTATAGAAACATCAGTCCATTCAGATTCAGGGTATTTTTCATGTAACTTGCATAAAACGTTTGCTTTTCATATTGTATCAGAAAAATGTTTCTTTGCCAGTTCAGATTTTGCTTTCTAGTACAGTTTGCTTACCTCAGTACGTTTTTGTGACTCTTTGTCTAGTACTTATCTTGCAGGATAGATGCTCTGTATTTGACAGTACTTTGTCCAAGTATCTTGCATGTTAGCCCAGGATTTGGCAATTGATTTTGCTCCTAGGTCAGATTTAAGAGTGTCCAGTAAATTCTCCAAAATATATGTTTTTTTAAAACATTGGAAGAAGTGGTGAGTTGTCTTGTGTTTTAATTGATCATCATTTGACTAAGTTTGCCTTTGGTTATTTATAAAGCAGTACAAGTTTGGTCTAATTTCTGAGATAATCTCTGTGTCTCTGTGCCAAGTTTTATAACTACAGCCTGGATGACTGGTTTGGAATGGACTAGAATAGGTTTACAAAACAATAGATATTTATCTTGAAATTTACCATTATCTTGAAAATTTATGTTGTGTTGTTTATTTTGAGTTTTAGTGCTGTGTGTGTTTATGTTGTGTCTGCTTGTGTGTTTGTGTTGTGTTGTATTGTCTATTCTGTGTTGTGTGTTAATTTGTGTGTTGCGTGTGTTTGTGTTGTGCTGTCCATTATATGTTGTGTTGTCCATTATATTTTGTGCTGTCCATTATATGTTGTGATGTTTGTTTTGAGTGATGCGTGGTTTGTTTTGTGTGATGTGTGGTTTGTTTTGTGTGATGTGATGTGTGTGTCTATTCTGTGTTGTCATTTGCGTGTTGTGTGTGTTTGTGTTGTTTATGTTGTGTTGTCCATTGTATGTTGTGTTGTCCATTATATGTTGTGTTGTCCATTATATGTTGTGTTGTCCATTATATGTTGTGTTGTCCATTATATGTATGTGTTGTCCATTACATGTCGTGTTGTCCATTATATGTTGTGTTGTCCATTACATGTTGTGCTGTCCATTATATGTTGTGTGGTTTGTTTTGTGTGATGTGTTGTGTCTATTCTGTGTTGTGGTCCCTATTGGAGAAAAACTGTTAAAATTGACATTTAATCTTCTGATGCCAAATTTTTATCACCAAGGAAGTTTTGCATGCAAGAAAAACTTGGCAATCACTTGGTGTCAGGTCTTGACTATATGGTGGATACATGAAAATATCCCAATTAAGCTCTTAGAGTTTCTGGTGAGTCAATATAAACGTGTGTTACCTGGCTTTGTCCTAAAAGAACACAGTCTCTCTTATTTGTCGAATCTGCCTATTTCTGGGGAATTGTTAACATCAAACGGTTCAATTGTTAACAGTAGATATCCGAATTTAGTGTTTGACCATATAGAAAGAACTCATAATGAGTTATTCCTTTCCAGTCCCACCAAATGCACAGTAGAACCTTCCTGATTTGGCCACCGTTTGAGCTGCTTCACCACGCTTTGACCACGATAGGATTCAGGCAACGTTGTTCTTTGTGACCCATTTCTCATCCCTAGTTACCATCCGTTTAAAAATTGGGTCGATTTTATTTCGTTTGGCTAAGGCTTTGCAGCTGGAAATTTGATCTATCATGTTTTTAGTGTTAATTGGTATGGCACCCAAACATATCAAATTTCTTTTTGAATCCAGCTTTGTGCAAATGATTTGAAACGGTTCCATGTTCGATCTTTAGCTCCTGGGCGATGCTAAGACTACTAACATGCCGGTCAACTTCTATTATTTCTGTGGTTTTATCGACATTTTCGATGACGGGCATACCTGAACTGAATCAATGAAGCCAAAATTGCAATTAATTGGCTGTTACACTATCGGGACATTAAACACCACTCACAATTTCAGCCGCCTGGCTCGCATTTTCAAATTTATCAAAGAAAAACATGAAATTTCACAAAGAGAAAATTCGGTATATTTTCCAGTTAAACACCCTGTAGCTTACAATTGAATGGAACAAAAAACAGCAAAATTATTTTTTTAGTGCGAAATGTCACCTTTACAACGAGTATAAATCTGAAATTGTTTAATCGATATAAATATACTTAAAGAGATATCGATCACACTAAAGCCATCTACCGAAAATATAATAGATTTCTTTCCCCCAACTTAATATTTTATTTCTTTACACCAAAAATCTTTTACTTGCTGTGTGAAGAATTCACCTCTAGAGGGCCCATTCCTTTGACCGAAAGGAGTTCTTAGCTTTCAGCCGGAATTCTTGGTACAAATCGCTACCCAGGAGTTTGTCCCCTGACGAACGCTGTACCAGGGCGCTGATGGCACAGTTCCAGAGCCCCGTTTACGTGCAGCAAGTAGGCTATGGGGACACTGATTCTTGCATTTGATGACTGGGTGTGCGTCACTGTGGAACCGGCATAACTGACAGCTTTGATTCTCCGATGTAGGTCTTGGTGTGGTTCTCCCTCTAGTTTTAATTATATTTGCCATTTGCGGCCGCGGTACCCTAGTGGTCAAGGTAACGGACTCGTGGCCAGCGTATCATGAGTTCGAGCCTAGTACCTCTGAAGACCCGCCGTGCAGAGGGGTCCGATGCACGTTAAATATGTCGAGGCTCAAACGTCCTCCAACTAGTGTTTAAGTTAGGATAGGGGGTGTCATCCTAGTCACTTGATCATGATTCTTAATTACAAGGTCCACAGCCAAAAGCCCTCGAATAGCGGAATGGGGGACTTAATGTT
>BMAV01002943.1:0-26273 GCA_019973955.1 Trichonephila inaurata madagascariensis
TTAGATAATAAATTTCTCATGTTAGTGTGGTGCGTAAGTAATGAAAACGAATCATAACTCATATGTTGTTCTTGCTATTTTATCACATATCGAAGAAGTAATATACGTCTAAAACAGTTTCTTGTTGCTTCAGTACAACACAAGTTACGCTATGTTATTCAGGTATATTACAATTTATATTTTAACAGAAAATCTTTCCGATGTTTCGCATTCACAGTTATTTGAATTGGAAAGTAGTGCGAAGGGATACTGATACCGCTTGGGATATTGATGCGTTCAGTATCAAATGACATTTAGTATTAAAAGAGAGCCAAAAAAATCTTGAAAGGTGAATTTAATTTCTTCTTTCTCCCCCTCACATTATCCTTTTTTCACTGGAGAATCCCTTTATATATATATACTCAAAAGTTTTTTTACACGGTAGATGCATTCCTTAGAAGGTCGTCCAAAAAAATTGCATACAAAACTACATTCCACATCCACATATGGTAAATTTGTGGAAGAGTTCCACAACTTTAGAAAATGGTGTAACATGAAAAATCTCTAAATATTTTAACAATAAACTATTCAAAAATTTCATAATAAAATCCTTGTTATATATTTATAAAAAAAAATTTATACTTATTGCAAACAAAAATAAATAATAATAATAATTAATTAATGTACAGAAAAAATTCAGTCTATAAGCCCAGACAGCAAATAAAAATTCAAATCAGATTTAGGAATAAATTTAATAACAACTTTCCATTGTTACTTGATTGCAAGCGGGCACATTTATTACATTGGACAAAAAAATGCTATCAATAGATGTGTCAAATATGTCTAGCATAATTGTGGTTTTGATTCAAATGAAGAACTGACTTAACTGATTATAATGATTTAAGGTTTTTTTTGTTTGTTTTTTTAATTTTTTTATTTGCATCCGACTACGTTCGGAACCGTGATTTTTAAAAAGAGCATAAATGGATAATTTTCATGATATTTAGCGTCACTTAAATTAGAATACATGTATAAAATTGTTTTAAGGACATATTGACAAAAAATTATTTAAATACAATATTTCGGCAAAAAATTAACTTAAAATAACCTTTTTTCAAAATGTTCTTCTTTTGTGAAAAATGATTCTATTATAATAATATTTTGCCTGTATATAGCTCAGATCTCTGTGCAGAAGCTCAGCAATGATTTTTGAAAAATTCACTTTATATTCTGAGTTATAACCAATTGAAATAATTAGCGGCCTTTTTTTCTTAAAATGTTTACCCTCTGTTGTCGTAAAACACAGATAAACCTAAGTTATATATTTCAAAAATTCTAGTTGAGCCTCTGCACAAACGTCTGAGCTATATACAGGCACAATATTATTATAATAGAAGCATTTTTCACAAAAGCAGAATATTTTGAAAATTGCTCATTTTACGTTAATTTTTTGTCAAAATATTGTAATTAAGTAATTTTTTATTTAAATACTATTCTTAAAACAATTTTATATACATTTTCTAATCTAAGTGACACTAAATATCATAAATATTTTCCATTTATACACTTTTGCAAAATCACAGTTCCGAACGTAGTCAGGTATACTTTAAGCTACTTAAAAAAAATCTCCATATACTACTATACATGATATCTTTGAAACTTCGATGCTCGATCTATGTCAAGATCATGAGTATGAAAATATTGTTCCATACTTGAAGCCAAGCTCAAGTCCTCAAGAGTTAAATTATATGTTAATAACTTAACAAAAAGAGTTTAGTGAAAATTGACTTCCAAGTGGTAGTAACGTATTTTTAACACTAGAAAGTCTGGGATTTCAAATACCCTTAAGCGTCCACCGGAGTGATTTCGACACCACGATATAAAACAGGTAAAATAATTGCTGGACTACTGTTTAGTAGGGTTTAGTTTTAAGACTTTTTAATATTATTTCATGTAATTATCATATATTATGACCCTTTATATCACATAAAAACTGACGTTGACATGTTTTGCAAAGTTTGTTGGGCAACTGCTTTGTCGCAGGATATTTCGAGTAGAAAATCTGCCAGGAACATTACTATTAAGCAGTATCCAATTTGTGCCATTCCTAGGGACATATATACGTGTTTACTAAGACAACTAACGTGCAAGACAACTAACAACTATCCAATTTATTCTCAGAAAAAGCTACTGTAAAAAATTAGCAATTTCATGAGGGCCAAGACCTTTTCTACCAGCCATCGTTTCAGAGTATCTGTTATGCACTAAATTCGAAAATTGAATTAAATGTTTTTTTATGAGCAGATAAGCAAATACTATGCAACGAAATACTTAGACACAACATTATTTGTATAATTGATTCATTTCCACTGTGAACCCAATAACACTGCATTCAAGGTCAAATAAATGTGTGATAGGACTTTAGGATATTTGTTTTACTAATAGTATCTATATATTTAGTGAACTATATTCAGTTGAACGACAGCTTTTTATAATGATAAATTGCCTTAGTGTCAAACCAACACCAGCGGACGCGTTCTAGGTATATATATTTCGTTGTAAAATAACTTCTAATTAATGTAGAACCACAAAAAGTGTTGCGTGTAATCACCAGGGAAAATAATTAATTAAAATTCACGAAACGGTTCCAAATTCCCTGTAAAAATGCGGAAAGGAGAACAAAGTAAACAGGCTTTGATGTCCAATTGACACAAATGGACATTCTAGTAGTAAGGGATGTTGTAGATAATTATTTTAAGAATATATACTATTAGAAGTAAGGTCTTGAAACTTGGTAAGCCGATTCTTTTGATAGATTCGTTATCCATTACAAAATGGGTTCTGGGAAAATGAACCAAAAAACAAGGGCTTTACCCTGCTGTTCTGTTCGGGTCTATATGATTCGAAATAAAATTTATACGATTATAAAATATATATAGTAGGGATATTTTCATGAAACTTCTTACTTCCAATTAATACCTAAAGTATAGTTTGGGTAAATATAACACAATGCAAAATATCATTTATTTTTACTCATCCATGCTCACTTTTCCTTAGAATAAATTAAAAGAAAATAATAACAAGAGTTTCCCTAATTTATCCGTTTTCAAAACTTGTTTTTTTTTGTTGTATGTGTTTGGTTACATAACAGAACCCGTGCAAGGTTAAAAAGTTGAAAAGATTAGCAGGGAGCTTATGCGATTTGCCTTTTTTTCACTCCAATTCTCAGGCATAATTTATTTACTGTATTTCACTCCATAGTATCCAATTCTGCAATTGAAAACTAAAGCAGAAAAATGACTAACATTGAAGGAAAAAAGGTTATGGAAAAACATCGAAAAAAAATTTTCAGGCATATATTGGATTATTATTGATAGCTGGTGCTTATGAATCAAATGAAGAATCAATAAAAAGCTTACTGTACAAAAAAATCTAGCAGAAACATATTTCGTGCGACACTGTCTCTTGAAACATTTTGCACTATTTCCAGAGTTATTCGTTTTGATATTAAATTCACTCGTCAAGAAAAAAGGAAATTGGATAAATTAGCTGCAGTGTAGATGATCAATTAGTAGGATTTCGTTGCCGATGTCTTTTCAAACAGTTTATACCAAGTATGCCATCTAAATATGGGATCAATAATATGGACTTTATAAGCCAGTTAAAACTTCTTATGTAATGAGAACGCAAATTTACACTGGGAAAAGACAAGGATCAAAGACAAAGAAAAATGAAGGAATGCGAGATGTGAGCTCACTTATGGTATTTGGGGCACACTATTGTATGCGATAATTCTTTCACATCTTACAACTTAGGGAAACTTCTTCTAAAACGAAAAATGACTATGTTTGGTGCCAATAGAAAACGCAAACTAGAACGTCCCTAACAAATGCTAAATAAAGTTCACAGCTCATTATTTTATTTTACGGAAGACATGACCATTGTAAGCTACATCCCAAGAAAGATTAAGAATGTTATTCTTATGAGCACTTTGCATTATGACAAAGAACAGACCTGACAAAAAAAACCATTAATGATCTTAGATTATAATTCAACTAAAGGGGCTGTGGATTATCTTAATCATCTTCTAAACACATACACTTGTAAGAGAAAAGCAAAACTCCCACCCATGAGAATATTATGTTACATACTTAATACTTCTGCGTACAATCCATTCGTTCTTTGGACTTCAATACATAGTGATTGGAACGAAAACAAATTGACTATACAACTGCCATTTTTGGAAGAAATGGGAAAATCACTCATTTTTCCATACATTGAAGCAAAGCTAAGCCATCCAAGAAGTGAGGACTCAATAAAAATAGTGAACCGAATACAGAGAAAAAGGGAAAGCGTACCTTCGAGATATGTTGATAATACTTCATTGTCAAACGAGCAAGGTGCAATTTCTGTTCCTCTAGCAATGGCAAAAAAACCTAATACGTTATGTTACAAGTGTAAGAATCACACACATCTGCCAAACTCATGTAAGATACTACTAGTCAAATAGTAAATAAAAGTAAGTTTTAATTTCAGATTATTTTCCGCTATTTTTATAATTGCTTTATATCATTAGACCTATTTTTAATCATTTCTTAAATGGCCCTGTCATTTAAGGGAAGAAAGCTTAGTTTTCCATTCATATTGATTTGATCACTAAATACGTGTAGTAAGTCGAGCAAGACAGGGTTAAGGAGTGTTATAGATAACTATTCCCGTTATTGAACCATGATACCTACAGATTTGAAATTTGTCACACATACTCCTTTCATAGAGTATTAGTCGACAATAAAAACAGAGTTACTCCAAGGCGTGTTATATATAAATATTTTCCGGTTTTTATACTATTATACAGGTTTTAAATTTGTTAAGCTTGCTCGTTTCATAGAGTAGAGAACCATTACAAAATAGTTTTACAAAATCGACCACCAGAGGGTGTTCCGATGACTAAAGGGGCGTTATAAATAAATATCTTCAGGTTTTTGGACTATTCGACTTACAGACATCAAATTTATTAAGCCCGTTTTTTTATAAAGGTGAGATCCATCACAGAAGGAATTTTTCAAAAACAAAATCTCATATAGCGTTGCGAGGACTTCTTGGGTATAGATAATTACCCTCGTTTTTGAATTGCTGGATATAAAGACTTAAAATTTTGTAGGCTTGTTTCTTTTGTGGAATATAGATCCACTAAGAATGGATTTGTTTAAATTGACTCCTGTGTGTGGGTGGGAGGGGCAAGCTGGAGAATTGCAGGGACTGAAAAAAATTTCGTTATCAAACAACTAGTTAGCGTAGTGATATTCGGTATCATGTTACATTTGTTAAATGGAAATCCGGTAAGAAGGTATCTTAAGGAAACTGACCCCTATGGAAGAGTGTGAATCTTTTATGTCATAATGATAAAAAAAAAATCCCGTTTTTGTACTGTTAAACATATATTACTGAAATTAGTTATATGCGTTTCTTTTGCTGAATTGAAATTCACTAAAAATGAACACCTCGGAAATTGACTCTCAAAGGTGGAGCTAACTGAGAAAACGGAGTGTTTTCTCAGTTAGCTCCCTAATAAACTATTAACTATTAACTATTTTTGAACTATTAAATTTAGAATTGAAATTTGGCAAGAATATTTATTTTATTGAATATATATCCACGAGAAATGGGTTTTGTGGAAATTCACATGGAAATTCGGTTACGAGAGTGTAAAAGACCATTCTGCTTTAATTTTAGAAATTATTATTTAGAAGCTATGTCCTTTTTCCAACAGGCGAGAGATATAAGAATATTTTCAATATACTCGAATATTCTCACTTTGATTCATATATATAGATATGAATAATATCTCTCTATCTGTATATATATATATATATATATATATATATGTATATCAGTGGTGTATATAATTACTAATTATTGTTATCTTTTAGTATACAGTTGATGTAGAAGATGTATTACCGTGAAGGAGCGGTGTAGATCCACATTTGTCTTCAGTAGAAGAGAATATCACATAAATAGCAGACATACACTCAACAAAAACGTGACACAACATTTAGCGTAGCGACGTTACGAATACAAGCAACTGCGTGAATTTAACATCAAACTGTAGTTTATATACAAAACACTAACCGGAAATTCTAAAAATAATGATAATTCCGGGAAAAGCTCTTCTGATTGGCTGATAGATATCGCACGAGGTGAATTATATAACCACTAATAAAAAAGCGTTACGTAATTTTGAATGTTAAAGCTACTGTTAATTCCCATTAGACAGGTAGTCTTACAGTTGCTTATTTACGTCCTGTAGGGCTCAGAACCCCATTGCAAATTAAAATCCATCTAGAGAAAATTGAAGTCAATTATTACACACACACACACACACATATATATATATATATAATATATATATTCAAGTTTACACGTAATTGAGTGATTAACGAGAATATATTTTCATATTGAAGTGGCAGCTCTTATGTTTCATTCACAGTATTTTACAGCTGGGCATATTATGAGATCTGTAGCAAATAGTTTAGGAATTGCATCATATTACGATATAAATAAACAATCAATCAAAAATTTATGTTATTATATTTGTAAAGATCTTTATAATATTTCATATTTCTATTGTTCATAAGTAGTCATATAGTAAATGCTTAGAAACCTTGCATGTTAAAGTAACACGAAGACTTTTGACGACAGACCTAATAATTTTAAAACACAGTTAAATGACCACTAAGACGCCTGAGATCTTATGTGGTATGTATTTCCAACTATACATACCACATTTATGCGGAGAATTTAGAGCCTAGGAAGATTTAAAGTACATCAAACCATCTATAAAATCCTTAAGTACCAATATGACTTGAATCCATGATTCAGCAAATACAAGATGGACGCAATTTCTCAACCATGATTATTCAGATACCGATGTTATGTATAGATAAAATTATACTACACTTCTTATTTAAGTGCTAATGCGCCTTAACATTTTTTTTTTCTTTTTCTTTTTTTTTGAAAATTAAAGTTCAGAATAACTTTCTGATGAATTGCTGTCGTTTGAGAATTAATTATCTTTAGTGTAACAGTAGCGTTCAATAAAATAAAATTATATATAGATGATCTAACTTTTTTTCGAATAACTTACATTCATGAAGTTTATTTTTGTTACAAACTGTTGAAACTTGAGGCTTATTTTTAGGTATCTTTAGCGTATAATTGTACTTAATTCATGTATTAATTAAATTTTTACTTTTCAAGGCTGATATATATCAAACTATACTTTATTTAATGAAATATAAACAAATATTTTTTTAAATTTAAATATAACCAAGTAACATTAAATTTAATATTTGAAAACACTCTGGAAAGTATTCTTAAGACATCAGTTTAATACTGTACTGGAAATTGAAACGGAAAATTGTTTACTGTTTAAGTGTTCAAATCAAAACATCTAAAATTACATTTGAATTTCTTTTCATATAAACTTAAGACACAGTGTTTGTGGTTGTATTAAAATCATTTTTAGGGGTCCTTTACACATTTAAAACTGCGTTGTTTGTTATAAGTTAGTGATTAAACCTCTTTTCATCGCTTTAAGTTATCTTTTAACTCCAAGAAAACAAAAGTTAGAAGTCATTTAAAGAGAATGTAACGCGTCACAACAGGTGCAAACTTCTCTTACGAACAAGGTTCCTGAACTGCGGTGTGACTGCAACTGGCCTTCATTCTTTAAAACAACGAGGAATCATGATTTGGCTTGTATCCATCAAATCTGCGCCAAGTCTGTCCCCGAGCCAGCGAAAACGCGAGTAAAAAATAAAAATAAATGAATAAAAATAAAAGAATGAAATTTAAAAAAGAGGGGAAAAAATGGAACATCGCAAACAAACCAAGGATCTAGAGAAAATATTAAAAAATAAAAATAGAAAAGTAGGGTGGATAATTCGCACGACTCTTTCAACTGCGTTAGAAAAGATCGTCAGAGGGTGAGCGAAGTGAAGCGCATGCGCACCAAGTCGATATTGAGTCGTGCGGTGCGAAGGGAACAAATCCGCGGGAGAGCTCAGTAAGAATACGGCCCACGGCTGAAGTTAGATCTTCTTACCCCCCTCTCAGAAGAACAAAAGAAGTTTTTCGACTGCAGCATGTTGCTGAAAGATCCCGGAAACTAGTTCGAATCGGTCCGAATTTTTTTTTAGAACTGTTTTCTCCTGCTTCGGAATAAGTCAAAAACATTCTCCGACAAAATGATATTCAATTAAAATATTTAGCGGAAGTGCTAAATAGTTTTTAAACTTCTTTGCGGAAACGGGGTGATTTCGGAGAATAAAAAAGAAGTTATAAATAAGTATCTAGCGTGATAAAGTCGCAATGATTTTGTTTTCTGAGGGTTAGTGATATAAAAGTGTACAGTTTCTGAAAGTAAAACTTTTCCGAGTGTGTTTTGTGGTTTCGATTTGGAAAATATGCGGACGCGCAGACGGAGACTTTGGTCATGGCTATTGCAGATTGCCACTGTTTCATTATTCATGTCTTCTGTAACGGCTTTGCCAGAAGTAATAAAGATTGGTAAGTTTATTATTATTATTTTTCTTTTACATTGCTGAAGTTTGTTCTTGATGCTTGTTCTTCTTATACAAGTTGTAAAATTTTTTGTGGAACTCTGAAAATGTAATTTCAATTTCATGCTTTCATTTACATAAATTGTTTTATTTTTAATTATATTGTGCTTAAATTGCACTTTTTTTTTTTTTTATAACGTACAACTGTGTAAATAAACATTTTTCGTAAAAAAATTATCTCATATTATATTCATAGAAAATATGATAAAAATGTTTTTATACAATGCTCAATTTTTATTTAAAGAATATTTGTCGCATGATAATCTTAAATAATGTATAAGATTATACATTAAATGTGCACGATGTCCATTGAAGTTATTTGCTGTGAAATTGTACATTATTTGGTATTGTTTAATTATTGATCTTAAAAAAATAATTTAACTTTAGTTTTATCTTCTAAATATATAAAAATCGCATGCCATTTTTTCTTGTAAAATGTGACACATTTCAATTACAATGTAGATTGATGAAAAAAATTTGTAATTATGTGCTATACTCCTAGTTTTATTTTCATTAATAATGATCTTTCAAAACTTATCCAGAGTGTGGTTTCGGATTAAAAAATATAGGTTAATGAACGTGAATTTAAAATACAAGTTAAAATTTCCCCAATTAGCTTTGTTAATATTATGTTTCCTAAAATATTGCTCTTGGGTGCAACGGAGTTTTTTAATATATATATAGATATGGTGCTAAAATTTTCATTTTTAACAATAAATGTATCTTAAAAAGAGGTAATTATACATATATATATATATAGTATATTAAAATAAAATAACATAATAACAAACAAAATTGTACTTCCTAAAAGGCTGAAAAAGAAAGAAATTGGATTTTAAGAAACATCAAGAAAATAAGTGGTGCAAAAGAATATTGTACTAAAATTGCATAAAAACAGACAAAACAAGAAATATAGTTGTAGTGCTATATTAATTGAAGATATCGAAAGAGTCTATACATATATATATATATGAGTTTTCATTAAATAAATTATTTTATTATTTTTATTTATATTGATTTTCTCTGTATGCAATGAGATTATTAATTATAGAAATTGAAAGAAAAGCTTTTAAAATGAATAAAAACTTGGATATATTAATATTTCATTAATGATAATTTTATTACATTTCAGATTTTCACTAATAATTTTATATTGTATTTCCAGGATTCATTCTGAAATTCTGGGTTCTTTTCCCATTATTTTTTTTCTTTATTTATATTGTTAGCTATGTTAACTTTCTAGGAGATTAGTTCATTGTTTTAGTTAAATTTAGCAAAATATTTGTACAATCAACCATATTATGTTTTATAAATATCTTTAAAGCTTTATAAACAAATAATTTAATGTTTAAATGGTGAATGTGTAAGAGTGAGCTTTTTTCGTACTAATTGATTTTCGAATTGTTTTGTATAGCTAAAAAATATTAATTTGTTCATAATATGTGTAATCTTCTGTGATGGTAAAAGTTACATTATTTTTTTTAATAATACATTAATTTTAAAAATGCAATGGTATAATGTATAACGAAAATACATAATACTATACATTAAAAATTTTCAATGCGAAGTAATTAAATTAGAAAGAAAGAACAATCTATAAGTGCATTATTTGGTCAATTTGTTCATTAGTTAATTAAACAATCTGAAAAAATATGTATAATTCTTATGTTTCTCGGTAAAAGCTGGAATAAAATGGAGGTGTTTTTTTTCTTCTTTTTTCCTCAAAATGTACTTCGTTAATTTGTACTCTCTTTAAACATTTTTTCTTTAAAACTAAACCCATAAATTAGGCCAATTATTTCAATCAGTTAAAACATTGATTATTTATACATAATATATTGACTAAAAATATTCTAATGAAGAACTTTTGGGAATAGTGTATTGATTAAGCTTTTTGACCCAAAAATTTCGTGAAATATATATTTTTATAGTTAGCTGATGAAGACAATCAACCTTATATAGTGTTTAACAAAATTCGACTTTTAATGTATAGATGTATTTTAGTCGTTTGTTGATCAGGATAAAGCAAAGGATGAACGTGGAATATCTTATGCATATGAACTATAGGCACAGATACAAAAATATAATAAATTTTTCACTTTCGCAAAATTTCGCAGTAATTATTTATCAAGGAATACAATTAAAATAAGTTACTTTGGTATTAAAGGGATGTAATTTATAATTAATAATCTAAAAAAATACCAAAAATATTTGCTAATAATAATTAATTATTGAACATTTCCTATCATTATTCAAACAAAGGTAAAATTTCATTTTTTATTCAAGTAATGGACTATTTACTAATAACTTGTTGTATCTTGCGGTGAAAGAGAGTTTTTAATTTTTTAAATTTTTTTTAAATCGTGTTTTTCACTAACTTTATTTGTATTAATTGTTTTAAAGATTTTAAAAATATATGTATCGCAGAGCTGGTTTTAATATAGGTAATAATAAAGCTGGTCTTTTTTGTAGGACTCGATAGAAAGTACATAGTTGATTAAGGCAATTAATCTAGCACAGTTCTTTTAGATAAGTATACGTACATCAGTTTCACAGTTTTTTTTTGTATGACTTCAAATCATATATAACTTTAGAGCAATTAAATACAGTTTGAATCATGTCTGACAATTTTTAAGTTTATCTTTTATTAAAATTTTTATAAATTATTTTCAAATAACTTATGTGTAGTAAAAAAAAATCAGTATAAAAATAAATTCCAGACACTAAATTTTGCAAAATCTTTTTACCGAAAGGAGAGTATTCCCATTTAGAAAATAAGTTGACACACTTTGGGAAATCAAAAGAAAGAGAAATCAAAAGGATCAAAGTTAACTGAAAAGTTAAGATGGAATTTTGAAAAGAGTCACTCCGTCTTTGTGAAACAATTCAATGGGTTCTTTTTTGAAAGTTTTGTGTTTTAAGTTAACACCAACTAAATTAAATTAATGCGATAGAAAGGGGACTTAAGGTTCAAAAAATTGTTCATTTCAAGAAGACAGGGAAAAAACTTTTAAAATAAATGCAACCAATTTTTTCGTGTTCCCTAAGGAATTCACATAAATGCGTTAATGCAACGAAACATGGAGACATTATTTTAATTTCAGATAACAACTTTGTAAGCAAATGCATTACTGATATATAAAAACATTATGTTAAAGAAAGAAACGGTAATTTATTCTTTCACTAACTAAACATTATACAAAATGATTTTTTTGCAATACAATCTTATTTAGTTTAGTTTGGAAATATTTTGATCAACACGTTGAAGTTTAGTTGACTTTTGCACAAAAAATATGTATATATAATCGAATGATATATTACATGTTCAGTTTATTTGATGAAATTATATTATAAGGAGTAAAAATAATAATTCATTTAAAAAAATAACAACAAAATCATTGTCAAAAAAATCCTGCATGCATAAATTAATTTCCACATATTTTGTATAAAATAGTATGTTTTAACTCTTTTTTTTCATATTTGATTCTTAGATAGTTTAAAAATTGAATATTTTAAAAAGGCTTAGAAAGCATATATTTCTAAACATCAGAGAACTTTTTTTGGGTAATTTTTTTTATACGGTAGTTTAAACTTCCGAATTACAGAAGAAGAGAAATGAAAATGATGTATATTTTCAATTACAAAAAAAGTCGTTCCTGAAAAAGTAGACGAAATAATGCAGAAAAACCAGTACTGTTTGGTCACTACAATTAACCTATTCTTTATTTACGCTGCTCATTATTTTTTGTCTTGTTATATAGCTATTTCTTTTATTTTTTATAAAGAATACAGAAAATTTCTGATTATTTCAGTGAAATGCAATATTCATTTGCAGTTGAAATAATACAAATCTGCTTCTGAAAATATTTACTTAGTTTTTTTTCTTTTCCCTTTTGAAAATTTCCAATTTATGAATATTTATTGGATGTTATGGAATACTTTTGAATAATAAATCCTTCTTATCGTATAGGTGAGATTATTGGGAGCAGACGGCGAGTTTTTTTCTTTCCTTTTTTTCTATATATTAGAATACCTAGTAAAAAGTTTTATCCAATCAGGGGTTGTTTTTCTATCTTAATATATTTTTTTCTTCCATGCGTTTAATTGTTAATTAACCACGGATATAAAGGACAATGAAATCTGTTATCAGTGGGCCTTAAAATTTTAAACCACAATCAAAGGAAGGGGTGTCATTATGCATTTTTCAAATTAATGTAAAACAAATAATTGGTTTAAATATTATTCCAAAATGCACCAAATTCGTCATGTTGAAAGAAAATTTAAAAGATTCTAAATCCAATGTACTGACTTAATTCAAAGAAAAACATATTGATTTCATTGTTTTTCGATTTTTTGTTTATACATTAGTTTCTAAAATGTATGCCAAAATCAGAATGCAAATTAATCTGGATACCAGTGACTTCTATAAGAGATTAGTGAAAAAGTTGTGTGTGTACTTGCAATAATTCAAAATATTGGCCATCTGCAACAAATGCAAACATAGGTGTTTCAGAGCTATACCAGTAATAATTGGCTCTGTTCTTAAAAATGAAATTCACAGCTTCGTATTAGAAATAACGTCAGATTCAACAATTTTGCCTTGTAGTACTGGTTCTTTCCTTCTTTTTTCCACCCAGTTGCCTGTCATCGTACTTTTTTCATATAACTTGAATAGGTTACTCATATTTCTTTCGAGCTTTATTTCGCAATTTTTGCTTACAAAAACATAAGTTTTTAAAATCTGTTACCTGAGTCACATTCAATGGAGTTAAACAGCATCAATTCTACTTTTTTTTTCTCTGAACATAATCTAATATATTATTTTTTCATACTAATACTTTGCATTTTTTATCCATATAGTTATACATTATTTTTATTCTCCTCAATTTCAGAATCCAATTTATATTATCTGCAGGTAAAATTAATGGGTACCATTTATATTTTTTCTGTTCATATATATATTTTTTCGGTAACGCTGATTCATACGAAGTTCTCTAATTAATTTTAAAATTTAATGGGAAAAAATCAAGTTATTTAGACTACAGAATAGAAAAGTATAAGAAAAATAAGATAATTTCCTCAGACATAAATCTACAGTATTCTGTTTATTAGAACTAAAATTTATAGGGTACATTATGTTTGTTTTTTTATTTTCACTCTCAAATTAATAGGATGTTTTTAAATTTAAAAAATGGAACATTTTCTTTCAAATTAATTACTATATTTTATAAGTATGTTTCCGGATATGTAAAAGCTTTTTGATGTTTACAAGTGTACTTGAAAAATTTTTTTATTATATTTAACCAGAAGCAAAAAATATTCTAAGACAATTAAGGAATGTTTTATTCTATTCTTTCTCAAGCAAAATTAAATATTCAAGCAATTACTTTTTCGTTTCAATATTCAATATTAAATGCATTCTAGTTTATGAAAATAAAACATCAAGTTTTGAATATTTTTAAAGATTAAATAAACAAATGTTTACGTTTTCTCGCAGCGTGATATTGTTTTATTAATTATTGCTTAGAAATTCTTGTTTTCTTATTTACTTTTTATTTTTTTATTTTACACATTTTTATCAAAATTGAGTTTTATTAATATTCTAAAATCAATATTTCTTTTAAGATGCATGTTTATTCGAAATAAAATGTATCGATTTGTATTTTTTGTTTACCTTGCTCATGTATACAAGAATCAAAAGTCAAAAACAGAATGAGGCATGTAACTTTAGCAAAGGGAAATTTTGAAAAGATGACAGAAATAATGATTTAAAATAAAATATTCTATGATGTGTGAGTGTTACTCCATGGCTAAGTCTATTATAATTCGGAAGAAAAGTGGCATTATGTTATCACATATCGTTCATTTGAATGAACTTGTTACATTCATTAACAATTATATATATTTTCACTTTATTTTATTGTAATTAAGTACTACATATATATATATATATATATATATATATATATATATATATATATATATATATATATATATATATATATATATATATATATATATATATATATATATATATATATATATATATTTATATATTTATACATATATAAGAGTGACTCACTCACTCATCACGATATCTCTCCGGAACTATTTGACCTCAGACTTAAACTTTGGTGTGGGTATTCCTGTCACACATAGAGTAGAGATCCGCTAAGAAAGGGTTTTGCGAAACTCGAACCCCAAAAGGACGTTGCGAAGTATTAAATGGGCGCTATAGATGATTATTCCCGTTTTTAAACTATTAGACTTACAGACTTGAAATTTGGTAGATATGCTGCTTTCATGGATCTGGAATCAGTTACAAAATAGGTTAAAGGGGTTGTTATAGATAAATATTCTCATTTTTGAGCTATTTGACTTTTATAGTTGAAATTCAGTAGGAAAGTTCCTTTCATGGAGTAAAGACTCGTTAAGAAAGGGTTTTTCTAAAATGAATACCAAGGGGATTGCGAGGGGTTAAGTGTCGTTGTAGCTAAATATTATGGTTTTCGAGCTATTAAACCTATAGATTTGGGATTTGATTGGAATGTTCCTTTCATTATGTAGAGAACCGGTACAAAAGAGATTTTTACAAAAATTGATCCATAAGGGGGATTTCGAAAGATTAAAGCGGCGTTAGAGATAAATATTCTTGTGTCTGAACTATTAGACCTACAGACTTGATATTTAGCAAGTATGCACTTCCATGGAGTAGAAATCAGCTACAAAAAGAGTTCTAGGAAAATCAAACTTCAATGGTAGGGGGTTACGAAAGGTTAAGTGTACGTTATAGATAAATATATGCCTTTTTGAACCTACAGACTTGTAATATGGCAAGCATCTTCTTTTCATAGAGTAGAGATCCACTAAGTACGTTTCAAAAAATCAACCCTTCGGAAGGGGAGGGTTTTTAAGGGTTAGGGGATGATAGGGATAAATATTCCATTTTTTTTCAACTCCTAGATCAATATACTTAAAAATTGGAAATAATTTATTTGTGTGTGTGTGTAGAATACAGATTCGTTAAGAACTGATTTATCGGAAATCGACTCCTATGGAGGGCTGCGGGGAATTACTGGGCTTTCTAAACAAAAAAAATAAAACTTTGGAACACTAGTTGACCTACAGTAATGAAAATTGATATGCATACTGTTGTTGAGTTGAAAACTGGTAAGGGCGAATATTACCGAAATCAACTCTTGAGGGAGTTACGGATCTTATTTCTTATTTATTTATTTTTATAAAAAAATTCGTTTTTGAATTGTTAGCTTTAGACATTAAATAAGTAAACATACTTATTTCGTTAAGTAAAGATCCACTAAAAATAGGTTTTATGGAAATACACTTCGAAGGGAAAATATATAATTCTACTTCAATTTTTGAAATTGAAGTCCTCTTCTTTTTAAATCAAGAAGCAAGACTTATAAGAATGTTTTTCATTACATTCGAACTGGTAAACAGTAAACATTCTCACAAAGTCATGAAATTCCCCTGCGAAGAGGGTGGGTAACTGTTAGCATCATATATGGATTTTGATATATGAAAATAATATTTTCAAAAATAAATAATGATTCTTGCATTGCAAATCTGATAATTGGTTTTCTGATTTCAAAATCATTACACAATCCTGAGAAGTAAAATAAAAAAAAATAAATAAATAAAGGCATACTAATACCTAAAATATTATCAAATTGTCGATATATATTTTTTTACTTTTGTATTGGCTTAGATGATACCTCGAATCAATATAAACATACCTACAGAACTCCAAATCTTTACCTGAATTTTTGGTTAAGTTATGGAAGAATTTTTGATGCTGAAGTGCAAACTCAACAAAACTGTCACACCAACTTGTCAGATTATCTACTAGAAAAGTGCCTGATAAAAAAATCATTTGATTATTCTTCTACCAGGCGTGAATGAGGCTAACACATGTAGAATTACATATGCAGTAACAAATCATTTAAAGAAAGAATTGTGCAATTCATGCAAAACTTCTATTGTGTGTGTGTGTTGTTTATTAAAGAGCATATGGATTTGGTGAAGATTTAAAAATTGGACGACCTTATTATGGCAGTGCTTCTCAAACTTCCAATCTTTTGACCCAATATTCAATCATAATTTTCTTCACGCCCCCTCCATATAATAACAATGTATTGAATTCAATAATACTATACTTTATTGCTAAGGCTAAGACTTAAACCTCTTAAAAGCGTATATAAACGTCTAGTTCAGCCAAAGCGTTTTTCCGCTGGACGTATGTATACGTCTTTCCGAAGTACGATCTTTTCTGTGCATAGCTATTCATAAAATTATTCTGAAGACAATGGAATGTAATATAAGGGACTTGTAGTGTTTACGAACGATTTGCTTATTTATTCTTTTTTCCCTCTCCTCAATACATCGCGTAAGCACGCCTACCTGGAAAACGGTGGTATTGGGGAGCGAATTGCGTACCTTTTAGACTCCAGCTAAATAATTAATCATAAACTGTACAAATTATCAAGATAAGTGTTAGTTTTTGTATATGACAAGCCCATGGGGTCATTGGTAATTATTAAGCTTGTTCTTAACTTAGTATTACTAAATTAATTATAAAATACATTGTGCAGTACTGATAGATTTACTATATAAGTGCATTATATCATTGTAAATCTATCTTTTATTTTTTTATTATGTCAAAATTTATTTTGTTTGCTCTTATTTCGGTAAATTAGTAATTTTCAAATACTATTTAGTTTTCAATTTTTCAACAAGCTCTCACCCCCTTGTAAAGTTATCACGCCCCTCAAGGGGGCCGCGCCCTACAGTTTGAGAAATGCTGTATTATGTTATTATTATGAATTAACTTAAAACTTCAAAACGGATTCTTTCAAAGCACAAGAACTAAATCTCATCTTGATAACTCTGATAATTAAAAATCTAATTCGCAAGAACAGCAAGACTATCCCATTTTTATATATTTGTTTTCAGTGATATATATATATATATATATATATATATATATATATATATATATATATATATATATATATATATATATATATATATATATATATATATATATATATATATATATATATATATATATATATATATATATATATATATATATCAGCAATGTTTATAATAGTGCAGAATCCATTGTATAATTTTTAATCTCGGTTACTTATATGTCCTTCATGGTGTGATTTTCCTACTGTCTATGTGTTTTTCGAATGTGATTGTTGGATGTTATTTCTTGTTTGTAGAGAATAAGCCTATATATATATATATATATATATATATATATATATATATATATATATCATATATGTAAAATTCAACACAATTAAGATATTTATTTAAACCATTGCACAAACGCAATTATTTAATTTTTATATAGTTCATTTACAAATTGTTATTTGATTTTGTTTTCATTCGTGTACAACATTTGAAATGCGAAGACTTTTAAAATCATGGAAATAAAAAATGAAGACATAAACATATTTTGTATAGGTTGTGCATTATTTAAGTTATAAAACAGAACATGTGAAATTATCTCTGAAGTGTGTGTATTTATTTTTTATATATTAAGGTAACGTTTTATGAAGTATTGATCTTTCACTTGTTTTATTTATATATATTCATTATATCAGTATACTGTTTACTTGTTCTACATTTTTGCAATTTCTTATGATAAGCAGTTTTAAATAATCTAATTAACATGTCATAAAATTTCAGAATTTTCGACGAATATCATATCATGCTATTCATGGAATGAAAAGCTCAAAACTAGATTTGTCCGTGTTGAATTTTTGGTCATATACTATCATTCAAACTCCCTAAGACTTTTTTGATAATTGAATTAGAGATGTGATTTTTTTTATAAATGTTGTAAAACAAATGTTTTGATAAAACTGTGTATGGAATTAGCATTAAGAAACGTAATAATTTTTTAAAAAATTTAAAACAAAATTATTGCTATTTTGAGAATTGTTATATGTTTTACAAAGAAAATTTTAGTATAAAATTAATGTACAGCAGCATAAAAAAACCCATATGTTACCCATTTTATGTAGTATATTATAAGGTATATTAAAAAAAATTAAAAGAAAGTGTACATATTTAAAAAAGCTTTAAATGATTACAAAACCTCAAAAAGATTTAAATTTTACAAAGATTTTCCAATAAATTTGAAAAATATTTTTTATGTATGATTATTATTTAATAATGACCTTCATTAAATACTATTAGAACCAAATTTCAAAAATAATAATAAAAAAATTGTAAAGACATTACCCAGTCGCATTACAGACTGATATTTTATAATGCAGGGTGTTTCTTATTAAATGGTACAAAAAGAATAGCACAGTGTGACTGCCGTAATGGATTTATTCAGCCGAAACAAATATATTCTGCAACTACAATTATACAAGTTTTATTTAGCAACAGGGAAAAATTATCGAATGACGAACTCGGCGCTAGAGGCGCTGTTAAACAAAATGTCGTCCATACAGGAAAAAGCGTACTGCGTTTTCGAATATGCCAAAAGCTCCTCGGTAACTTTTGTGCAAAGACATTTTCGCACGAAATTTCGTAAAGAACCACCACATCGGTATAACATAAGCAGGTGGGTGAAGCAGTTCGATGATACCGCCTGCTTATGCAAGAACAAAAGCCCAGGACGAAAAGAAACAAAACCCGAAGTGGTTGAAAGAATTCATGATTTTTTTTTACTGAGTCCCTCAAAATCAACGCGACGGGCAGGTTCAGAACTGGTGTGGCGTGTTTTAAGGAAGCGTCTCCAATTCAAGCCGTACAGATATCAGATGGTCCAAGCTTTAAAACCTACTGACAAACCATTGCGTAAGAATTTCTGTGTGAAATTTCAAAAAGCTCGACGTGAATGGTTTCGAGAACACACTGGTGTTTACCGATGAAGCCACGTTCCACTTATGTGGAAAGTTAAAGCCATAAAAGCACAAAGTTAATCGCCATAATTTGTGATTTGGGCCACAGAAAATCTCCATGTAACATTAGAACATCAGCGTGATTCTCCCAAGGTGAACGTTTTCTGCGCTTTATCAAACAATTGTGTTTCTGGTCCATTTTTCTTTGCTGAAAAATCGATTAATGGGGACATTTACCAAGACATGCTCTCTGAGTGGTTGCTCCCCCAGCTGGAGGAAGCTGTTCTTGATTTAATTTTGCAGCAAGATGGTGCTCCCCCACATTAGAATAAAAACGTACGTAAGTTCCTGAACGAATGTCTATCCCATCTCTGTATTGGCCGTGCTAGGCCAGAGGATTTGACATGTCTTCATTGGCCACCGAGATCACCAAATCTAACACCCAGTGATTTTTTTCTCTGAGAACAACTGCAGTGTTGAACTCCATCACAAGGGATATGCTATCACGAGTGTGGCAGGAGCTTGATTACCATGTAGACCTTTGTTATGTCACCGGAGAGGCACATATTTAACACCTGTAGAAACTTGAATAAATGTAGTTTTGAGGTAAATTTGAATTTTCTAAATATATTATAATTACAACGTTCACACAATAATGTTTTCTTTTTGTACCATTCAATATTCAATTCGAAAATGTAGTTTTCATTGCATATCCCAAAGAAAAAGTAATTCACATATTAATCTCATGTTCAAGCAAAGTTTACAACGTCAATGAAGGCAAGTCTGTTGAATCTCAAAATGTCACGACGTATATGGTATATAAAAGAAGGTAACACAGTTTAAATAATTTCTGCTTATATGGTATCGGTTCAAAATCTTACAAGGTTCTTCTATTAACATGTCAATAGAAGAACCATCATCAATATTTACTCGTGTCTATGTTATAGAGATAGCTCGGCAGATCTACGTTTATTAAGCTATAATACAAATTTGAAGTATGGAGTTCTACCAATACTCTTTAAAGCAAGTTTCTGATTGGTATACCAATATCAAAGACCGTAGATGTAAAATTGGCCCGATGAGTAATGTTTTCAGCTTATTGTCATTGAACTGGTTTTCGTCTGGAAATATTAGAAGCAAGTTAAAATCTTACTGAGGCTGATATTTGCTGATGCCTGCGATACTTGAAAGTGCTGTCTGCCAGATAATATTTGCTTGGATATTTTAAAGTAGGGATAGCATAATCATGCTTATCTGTAAATCTGAATTTAGTTATTTTGTTATGGATGTAATTCAGTTATTCTACTTCAATTTCCGAAGAAATTCTTTAATTTATTAAAGTGTTATTACTAGTTTTTGCTCACTTGTTTTTATTAAAGATTGATAAATAACTGATATTTTAAGAATTTGGAGCAAATGTGATTGTGTCCTTTTTTCGAAATTAGTTATTTAAAAATACTTTGTTTTGCTAACAGCATTTATAATGTATCTTTGATTTTCTAAAACGGAAGGTCTTAAAAGTGAGTGGTCCTACTAACACCAATTAATCTTAAAAACTTTTTCAAAAAATAACAATGGGAGAAAGACTACTAGACTACTCAAGGTTTGTAGTCATGCCTAATTTTTTTCGTATATTTAAGTATTTTCTCTTCCTCACTTGCGTTTCATTTTATTTTTGACATTACATCTACGTTTGGAACTAAATAGCTGTAATAATAATAATAACAAATCTTGTTTACTTACAACGTTTTTGCTAACGTTTATTATATATATATATATACTGTTTTACTCGAGTCTAAGCCGCACTTTTTTTTTCAATATTAAAGCTACTGAAAATCAGTTGTGACAGAACCAAATTAAAAAAAAATGTACAGGATGGGGCATAAGAGCAATTACAGGTTCTAAGCTATTTTACTCTTTTTTTCTTTTTCAATAAGACCTATTGGGATTTGGAGTACTGCTTAGCTTCAAGTAAATACGGTGTGAGTGTGTGTGTGTGTGTGTGTGTGTGTGTTGTGTGTGTGTGTGTGTGTGTGTGTGTGTGTGTGTGTGTGTGTGTGTGTGTGTGTGTGTGTGTGTGTGTGTGTGTGTGTGTGTGTGTGTGTGTGTGTGTGTGTGTGTGTGTGTGTGTGTGTGTGTGTGTGTGTGTGTGTGTGTGTGTGTGTGTGTGTGTGTGTGCGCGCACTGTCAGAAAGTATTATATTGTATATATATATGTAGAGAGTTTTTGGCCATTTCCTCACGTTTGCAATTATAGAATACTTTGCAAACAATTTTGAAAATAAGTTTTATTTTCACAGCTTTTCTTTTAATATATATATAATTTTACTCTTTTATATCTTATAAAATGAAATATTTAGTTTAAATTAATATTTTATTGACAAAACAGTAAAATAGCAATTGTTATTGATTATATTAAGTTCAAGCTGAGATAATACAGTTTGTGTTAACACGCTATTTAATTATGTCTGCCACGTATTCTTTAAGGCTTTAGGACACGCCTATTAATCCTTTGCCTGAAATTCATTAATTTTAAAATAATTTACATAAACTACACTTTACTTTCATTTACAATGAATATTATTTAACACTGTGTACTCGTACCTTTAAAGGATCAACATTAATTATTGTTGAGTATAAAAAGTCATAGTGTTTGATTAATACAAGATGTTAATAATGAAAGTAATTTGCTGTTGAAAATAGTTTACATTTGTTATTAAGTCTTCTGTTCGAAGTATTAGTGCAATAATCCTTTAAATCCATAAATTTGTGAGTACGTCGAATTTGTAAGCGTTGAAAATAAATTAATCCAAATAAGGAACAGGGGATTCAAAACTCAATATCTTAATGTAATCTCTTTGAATCTTCCAAATTTAAAGCATTTTGCTAAAGAAATTAATCATCTTCAAGATGATTCCTTTAACATTCACCCATATTCATAAAATAGCTGCATATAAAAGTTTTTATAATATATTCCATAGTATAGTACAGTAATATAGTAATCAAAACAGTTTATATACATTTATTTTTGGACTACAGGCTTCAAAATCAATAGCTTATTTTAAGCAATTTTAATTAAAATTTCATTTTTATTCATCTAATTTTATGATATTATTTATCCATAGGGTGATTTGTTTTGTATAAGTGTCTTATTTCCAGAGTTGCATGACATTTGACCGACATTTTGGCACATTTTTATTTAAGAGTTCAGTCGGTATTTCCCTTGCCTAAATTACACATCCAACACTACAAATAAAATTTTTAGAACACATCAATTTAAAACAGTTATTCTTTACAGAATTTTTTATTTATTTATTTATCTATTTTTTGCATCTGTGTGAACTAATGAAATCTATCGATTTCTTTAAATTATTTTCATAAACAAACTTATTGTAATGGTTTCCTACCCGCGAGGAAAAAAATGATGATTGCTTTTATACATATAAATTTAAAATTTTTATGAAATGTTTTTTTGAATTTTTTTTTTATTTTAGTATTTCAACTGAAAATTCATAACTGGAATTGTTATATTACTGCTGGTCTTATTATTTGTTGAGTTCGCTTCGTTAAGTTTACTAAGTATGCTCTTGAATTGTACGTCTAAAATTAAAAGTAAATCGAGCTTTCAAAAATAACAATGATGTTTATTTTTAAGCACATCTAACAACTTTTCCATTTGCTATATAGAATAATTTTATTTTCTGGTATACATCATATTTCGGTTATTTTAGTTTAGTTCCTGTGTCGTAAGAAATCCATTCTACTTACTAAGAGACGAATTCAACAGAAACGTCTGCAGACTTCACATACCTATGTTCAATCGATAAAGAATCAATTAATGAGAGAGACGACGAGGATTTTGACAATTTACATCATAATGATCAGCACTCGGGCTCGAAATTGATGCTGCATTTGAAGTGAATATGCGAATATGGCAGCTTGTTTATTCCCTTTTTTATATGCAAAAATATCTAGTGATTTCTTGGTTATAAGATCTTACATATAATGAATCCAAGGATAGACTTATCAATCACAGTTGTTTAATGGCGACTAAAAAGACAGATGCTTCCTAGTAAATATGAAGAAAATAAACGAATGTAATACATAAAATACTATGCATATATAAATAAAATTATGAAATGGTGTGAATCCAATGCGTCAAGTTGGTATAGTCATCAATAAATCAGTATAAATGAATGATCTGCGTACATAATAAATACATGTGGTTCTGAAAAGCTAACACACCAGCAAACATTCAAGGAAATGAAGAAAATTTAAGAAATTAACTATTTATCCTAAATGCGCAATTTTATTTTGAAAAGAATACTCTAAATTTGGCAGTAACAGCGAGCAGGTCAGTAGACTTATTGGAATATATGAATCACGTCACTGAAGAATATTGGGGAAATTTTTTAGTTGTATATATATATATATATATTTTGTGTGTGTGTGTGTGTGTGTGTGTGTGTGTGTGTGTGTGTGTGTGTGTGTGTGTGTGTGTGTGTGTGTGTGTGTGTGTGTGTGTTTGCTAAAACCATTTTTTTCCCTTTCAAATCTGTTGTAGTTTGAAAGTATATACTTTGGAGACACGGAAGTGTCGAAGTGTGTGAGAGCCTCTTCCCTTAGTGACGCCATCTAGTGGCGGCTCCTGAACCACATTTTTGACATATGAATTTATTTTATTCAGGCACGCGTAAGATGATAAATATTACCAAACATCAATTTCAACAAAAGTAGCAGGGTTAATTTCATGTGTTTTGTTACTACATGCATCTCATATAACATGCCTTCCCTACGATTTTAACATCCAGAAAATCTATCAACTCCAGCCAGGATAGAACCCCCAATCTTGGACTTACAAAGCTGGCACGCTGCTTCTAAGCCCACTAGCCATCAAAGGATGCTAAAACCATAGGAATTGAAAAACTGAAGTCCTTACTGAAGCGTTTATTTTTTACCGTATCTTTAATAAAATGGTCATAGCATTTGCGCGAAACGTTATCCACATCATACAGTTTTAATTTAAATAAAGCACTATTAAAGGTGTATATATCTACATATATGAAGGAGAAAAGCGACTAACACACTCTCTCACTCATCACGATATCTCAAAAACTACTACGCCTACAGCCGTGAAATTTTGCAGGAATGCTCCTTTCATAGAGTAGAGATCCAATAAGAACATATTTCGTGAAAATCGAAACCCAAGGGGCATTACGGGGGCTTAAGAGGCGTTATAGATAATTATTTCCACTTTTTAAGATTAGACGTAGTCTTGAAATTTGGTAAGCAGACACATTTCATGGAATAGAGATCAGCTACAAAATGGGTTTTACGAAGTTCGGCTCCCAAGTGGCATTATAGGGGTTCAATGGGCGTCATAGATGTTTCCATTTTTAAAAATTAGGCATAGTCTTGAAATTTGGTACGCATACTCATTTCATGGAATAAAGATCAGCTACAAAATTGGTTTCGTGAATATCAACCACCGAGGGGTGGGGCAAGGGATTAAGGAGCGTATTGGACAAATATTTCTGTTTTTGAACTATTAAACCTTCCTGCTTGAAGTTTGATAGGTAAGTTCCTTTCATGGAATAGGCTTCCTCCAGCAAAGTGTTTTGCGAAAATCGACTTTCAATAGGTTTGTGAAGGGTCAAGGGGAGTTATAGAAAAATTCCTGTTTTTGAATTGTTAGACTCGCATACAAAAATTTGTTATGCTTGTTTTTTATTTATTTTTTTTAATAAAGATCCACTAAGATTGGATTTTACGGAAATTGACTCCATGGGAGAAGGAAGGGGTTACTGGGCTTATTGACAAACAAAATTCCCGTTTTCGACCTTTTAGGACTAAATAATGAAAGTTAGTTTACATCTTTCTTTTGTTGAATTAAAATCCGCTTTGAACAGTTATTCTGGAAATCGACTCTCAACGGGGTTACGGGGCTTATTGATAAAAAAATCCGTTTTTGCTGTATTAGATTTAGACTTCAAATTTGCCACACATGTATATTTTACGGATTAAAAAACCACTAAAAATTGACTTTGCGGAAATCATTTTAATTAATGGGCTACGAGAGCGCAAAAAATCCTTCTACTTTAACTTTATAGATTAGTAGAAATTATTAATTAGAAGTTTAGTTCCTTATGAAGAGGTGAGAGTTACAGGTATAAGTATAATCTTCAATGCAATGGAACTCTTAATGCTATTACTTAGGTATCAATAACATATATATATATATATATAAACAGTATTATAAACTGTATATATTGAAATGAAATGCCCAGCAAATCGGGTGGATAACGGCTAGTATATATATATACGAGGTAAGATTCAAAAATTCCTGGACTGAGTCGATAACTTGAAAAATATTAACAATTAAACTGTTGAAACACATTCTCCTTTGAAATAAGACCCATAGGTAACAACACACTTCTGCCGTCGTGTGGTCTTCGAAACATTTATCGAATCCATTTTTACCCATATTTTTTAATTCAGTTTGCGATGAAGTTTTAACCTCATCTGCAGATTGAAATCCATGGAAATGCAAATGACGTACCCGTTCAAGAAATATGCTGAAACCACAAGGGGCAAGAAACGGATAGTGAGGAGGATGAGGTAAGACAGTTGTTTGAGTTTTCGCAAGAGAATCAGTAACAAGAAGAGATCATAGTGCAGGAGCGTTCACATGTAAAAGTACCCATGACTACAGAGCCCACAATTTTGGTCTCTTACGGATCGAGTAGAATATATATATATATATTAAATTTTAAAAATTTTT
>BMAV01002945.1:0-62575 GCA_019973955.1 Trichonephila inaurata madagascariensis
TTTTCTGTCATATTATGTCAAAAAATAAGCATACTTTTTATCAACATTTTTAAGATGAAATCAATTACATCAATTAAAATCAGCAGTCAGAAATGTTATAAATATGGAATTTAGAGAATTATGCTAATTCTTATTTTTTCATTGAAAAAACATATTTTTCCTTAAAGTTGGCTTTTCTTCTGAAGAAATAAGCAAACTCAAATGAACACTTTACAATAATGTATATTAGGTTTAAAAGATAAATTTACTTACAGAGTTAATTATTTACTTAAAATTCTGTTTTTGTGCGGTAAATTTTAAAACAGGGTGACAAGCATAGTCCAATGTCACAAGAGAGACAAAAATATCGTTTTTTTTTTACCCGTATTCAAAATTCGTTTCTTTTCGAAGAACACACAAAACATTTCCTTGTTGGTCTCAATTTTTTGTCGGTGGGAGGAATCACTTCTAAAAAAGTTTTTCTGTCAATCGTAGGGACTAGGTGAAATTCCTGGACGTCTGTAAGACGTTCTATAACAGGGATACCCCAACCCCAAATGACCTTGAGGCCACTTCGAAAAACATTATATCTTCGGGCGCACATAAAAATATGTACCTTTATATCAGATTTGGAAACAAAAACATTTATTGGAGGAAAATATAAAACAAAATTAATTATTATTATTGTTTTCATTATTTTTCATGTATACAGACATAGGTAATATATTAATCTTTATATAATATAATAATGTTTAAAAAATATTGCGTTCCATTTTCTTGAAAATTAAAAGAGTTCCTTTTGAATGATCTTTCGTTACTCATTTTAAAATTTGATTTTTCTGTTATTCCAAACGTTAGATACATTACTTTTTATCTTAACCGTTCCAGGTATTTTTTAAATTTTAAAAAAACATCTCTGACTGCCTCTTCCCTTTTGGGCACTCAAACAGAAAAGGAGGGGGAAAAATGAAAGTCACCACAGAATCATGTATTATCCATGGGAAGGTATGAATAATCAATTCGGAATTTATTAAAAGTATTTATTATAGTAAAATCAAATGTAACTGTTTGATAAAATATAAATCTATTTTAATCTAAAGGACGTTTCTATTATCAAAAAGGATTTATTTTAAAACAAGAACAGGTAACAGGCAAATACATTATGTATATATATATATACATACATTTCCTCTCTAATAAATTTCAAAAATGAACAAACTTTAAAAACCTGATATTTAAAAATTTTTAAAAAAGAGTCGGCGGGCCTCAATTTACGTACTGAAGGGCCACATGCGGTCCGCGTGTTGGACACCCCTGATCTATAATATCAAGCCTGAAACTCAATTGATATAATTTTCTTCCCAGTTTCTGATATAAAACAAAAGCATTCCACAATAATGTATCTAAAAGATGGAAGATTATTTTTTGTATTATTCCTTGCCTCGCTTATTTTTAAATAGTTATTGGGTAATTTGTGCGATGCTGATCCATTTCATCTACACACAGAGAAGTCCGATAACAAACTTTCATTACTTCCAGAATCATTTAAAGGAATTTTAGACTCACTACCTGAGTCAATATCAGAATTATTTTCTTTTATGAGCCTCTCATAATCACTCATATTTCTTTTATTTTAAGCTCAAATTCAAAAGAAATAGTTTTCGTAGTTTGCGGTACACCGATCAAGTAAAAAGAAAATTCCCCCCTTAACTAGTCTAAAAGAATCCAGAGTAAAACTTAACCTTGAAACTGGTTTAGACATTTTTTTGTAATCCTGACTATTAGAGACATCTGTTAGAAACATTGCACACAAAACTAGCAAAAAATGCAGGCAAATCAGAGGATTAGAGTAGAAAAAAGTGTTCCCTGATTTGCCCGAGTGGCGATTGGGTAAGTGCCGTTTCAAATGCCCGAGTGGTGTTCAGGCAAAACAAGGAAGTGGTTAAACTAACGATTTATTAAAAAAATATAAACTAAGTCCACTAAAGATATTTTAACGATTAATTTAAAAGTGATCCAATTGTGACTTTGTACACTGAAAATAACGCCTTAATTTAAAAATAACTTTATTGACCATTTAACTTTCAATTTATGATAGAGTATTTTGTAATATTTTTCTAGAATTGGGTGTATTATTGGGCATAACTTGCGAAAAGACGTTAGAAACCCATATTCTGTACTTAGAAGTCATTTTGTTTTCCCCATAGGCTTCCATTTGTTGCTGCCAGGGAAGGTCACTCTGCAGAACTGATGTCTTACGTACAAGTAAATCGTCTCACACCAGCTCCTTCTTTGATTTTTAATGTAAGTAAAAAAAGTGAAACTTTTTGCATATATGAAATTTATAAGTATGTATTATAAATGTATAAATTTTTGAATGTATAACACTTGTATGTGCAAACGAAACTCTACTGTCTGGGCTATTATAGAAAGCTATAAAAACCCATCAAAACCTTTTACTTTATTTATATAAACAAATAACGATGCTGTAAAAAAGATCGGAATTATCCGGTCACTTGCAGTCGATAAGGCGTTTTAATAATTTTAACACGTTAGCGAAACCGTGTTTTGAGACACCATTTCATCCAAATGTTGACTTATGTTCTTGTGTTTAACCTTTACACAATTATTATTTGGATTATTTATTAGTTACATTCTGTGCTCTTTGTTTCTTTTGACTGCTATAATGGGTCAAACCTCATCAGATATGCAGTGAAAGTTTAAGATCAAGATGTAAAAGTTAAACGTTTATTTGAAATTTTATTGAAGAACACACCCAACTTTTTTTACATACCTTTCTTAAAAACCGTACAAAAAAAAAAAATCGTGGAAAAAAATACATGCATTGTAGGTAAATTTGAGAATGCATTTCAAAACTTTAAAAAAATATCATGTAGGAGGAAAAAATTTTTTAATATTTTCCCAAAAAACAGTGCAAAAAAAGTTATTATCAAATCCATGTTGCATATTTATGAAACAAAAGTAATTTATTTCTATTATAGAAAAGAAATTGAAAATAGTGCACAGCGAAATTTTAATCTGTAAGCACGTAAAACGCATGAAAATTCAATTTGAAATTGTAATAAAACTACTAACTAACAACTATACATCGCTACTTCATGATAAACTAAACTAAACTCAGTAGCACAACAGCAAAGGCTCACTGTGCCCATCTCAGTTTTCGTGACCTTGAGGGCTGAGGTGCAAGAGCAGATATTCTGGTCAGGTGGTCAGTCTGACGCGACTTGATAATAAGCGTGTTTGTTACGAACTGGATGAAATGTGCTATCATCAGAAGATGCGTCTATGTGCCAGATATGACTTGCACAACTGTCGGTTTTGATTCATATGAAGAATTTGTTCAATATTAAAGACTATTTTTTGGTTTCTCAGGATGCTTATACAATTCTTGACATGCTACAACAGAAAATTTAAGTCTACGTAGAAATTTTAATGCACATTCTATATCAGGATCATGAGTAAGAAAATGCTGTCCCGTAATTAATTTCAAGCACTCGAGAATTAAATCATCTGTTAATAGTTGAACTTCACCTTCGATTTCGTTATTATCGCGTAAACTATAATAAATTTAATTATATAATCTTCATCCAAAGGGCACGAACCCCCATATTTTTTTTGAAATTCGTGCTGGGAAAAAAATTTGTGCAGAAAAAAAGAAAATTCATTACATTCGTGTACCGCGTTATTTCAAAATCGTGTAAAAAAAAGACCATTTAAAAAAAGAATTGGGTATAATTGTTCTTATTTCAACCAAACTCTTATTCAAACCAAAAATTCAAATTATTATAAGGTTAAATAGATGGTAAACTATTAAAATAAGCAGAGTGACAAAAATCTGAGAACCACTTTGAATAATGTATTATTTTTTTACTAAGGAAATTCAGGAAATATAAGTCTAAACTAATTTACAAATAATAAACTCTATTGTGTAACATACATCACAGCCTTCGACCTTGTAACTTGAAAAAAAGAGGGAGGTCAAACTGTTATCAAACTTGATGCATAATTCATGTATTCTTTTTTATGACTTGAATCCTTAATACGGTGGGAGAAAAAGTTGAAAAACAAGATGAACAAAGGAAATATATACTAATAAGTAAGAAACTTTGAACAATAATGAAAAAAAAAGATATTTTCGTTTATCCGATTGCTTAAAAAAGGATGAAGTTAAAAGTTCCTTAAAAGTATATGAATACTTTAAAGTTAGCCGTAAACTAATTACTTCTCGGTTTTAAGTTAAAAAATAACTTTAAACTAACCAATCACATGTGGCCGCGGTAACCTATTGGTCAAGATCATGAACTCGTGGCTGGCGCGTCATGAGTTCGAGCCTTGTGCCGCTGAAGACTTGCCGTGTAGAGAGGTCCACTGAATGTTAAATCTGTTGAGATTCAATGCAGATGCATGTTAAATCTGTCAATGCTCAAACGTCCTCCCGTTGGTGTGGTGTGAAAGTTAGGAGAGGGGGTGTCCGCTCTGGTGTCGTCCTAGTCACTTGATCATGGTTCAAAATTACGAGGTTCGTCGCCAATAGAGCTCGTGAAGCTTTTGTGACGTAAATCAAAATCTCTCTCTAACCAATCACACATTAGAAGCATCACATGATATTCGAAGTAGGCCATGTTTAACATAGTAACAATGCTTTGTAAAGCTCAATTTTCGTTTCTGTTCTAGAAGCTACGGTAGCCAAATGGCCTAGATTGTTAACTTCGTAGACGTTACGTTGATGAGGTACATTAGTATTCAAAATTAAGATTACAAACATAAAAAATGAAGTATTGTGACAAAACTTGGTTTAATGCCCGTCAATTCGATTTACTAATACTTTATGTTTTAAGGCAAGATGACAACAAACATAATTGCATAGAAGTTTAATGTAGGCTGACTGCAAATGAGGGTGATGTTAGTCAAAACAGAATACGTCATAAATGTATATATCTCATCTAATAGGAGGTGTAACCACGTCGTACAACTATACAAGCGTCATTGCGTGTTCTCATACTGTTAATGGGGCTATTGATCAACGATTTTGGCAGTAATTATCATTCTTCCGAAAAAATCATATTAAAGCTTGAAGGGGGTTGTCGACAGGCTATGGCTCTTCCTACAGCTTCCCACAAATGCTCTACTGAGATCTGGGGACTTCGATGACCACAGCATATGGCTATTACCCTCTTCTTCCTGATAATGTTCGACAAGTGCAGCTCTGTGTAGTGGGGCGTTATCTTCCACAAAAAATGAATTGGTCTCTTCCAGCGAATCGGAAAAAGTCGCACGTAAGTTTCGAGAATCTCACCCTTATAGCGTTCTGCTGTCATTGTACCATCAAGGAGTACATGGATTGGCATTCAAGCGTCTAACATTATCCTTCCGCATTGACATCCTAACATTATCCTTCCGCAGAATGACAGTGCCACTAAAGCGTTCGATTTCTCTGTTTGCAGGATGATAGCTTTTTCCCAGGATCTATCCTGATGAAAACTCGCCGAGAATTGCTCTGTGTCGCTGAAAAGAACTCGGTACCAATCTTGCTCTATTTAAAAAGTGCTGTTCACGGCTCCAAGATAGACGAGATCTCTTGTGGAACAGCGTAAGGGGAACACAAGCCATTTGTTTCTGGGCGTAAAGCAGGGCTGTTTTTGACCTCCACGGCGCCCTACGCACTTCAAACTGTTCCACCCTTCCCCTCTCCTGTAGTTCTTGCCTTGCCAGTTCTGCTTCGTTAGGGATTTTCCCTTCAGTCTTTCTCTTTTCCCTTTGTTTAAATTTTGTTCTTTGGAGAGTTTTTCCATTATCCCCCACCTATGGGCCCTTCGTGCCCTGGACTGACTGACGTAAGGAAAGAATAGTGATATGGTTCGACAATTCTAGTTCAGTTCTTGCCTCACTGACCTCTCACCGCTCTTTTGTAAATTAGTACAGTAAATTAATGAAATCTTTGGCAATCACAGTATAAAGTATACATTATTGTGTGTATGGACTGTTTTCAACTTGTTAATTATTATCCTTTTCATCGCTTATCTCTCGCTTTACTGTCCTTTACTTTTAGACATCCTTATTCTTTGTTGAATCACTGTCATTGAACGTGCACAACAAAGGTTTTTTTCGAGTTTTGATCATTGCAAAATCATTAATGACATCATTGTAATCAATTTCCATTGCAATATCATTTTGAGTGCATAGCAACATTAAAATAATTAAGCTTTTCTTTTTCCATAGTAGATCTCATTTCAGTCTTTACTCTCATAAGGGTAGAAATGCTTCGCTGTTACTCGCTAGTTGGTAGTATGCGTGAGCGGTAATTTTAATTTTTTCTCTTTTTACATGCTCCAATTTTTTGCGCCCCCAAATCGTTTGGAAAATCGGCCCTGGCGTAAAGGACTTTCTCAGCTAGTCTTCGGTATACGGTGCCATTGTTCAAGACGCAGCAGCTAAATCTTGAGACAGTTGTATAGCAGTGTAATGATTTCACACAGCTCTTGGATAAACTATTTATTTCTCAGTATGAAAATCACCAAAAAATAAATAATAAAATTAGTATATTCTTTCACAATTCAATAGCAAAAGGGTCCGTAATGATTTCGAGTCTCTTTCACATAAAATAAGGGCGTAACTTCGCCCGCTTGAGAAAAATCCTATTCAAATTGTGAGTAAAAAGGGTTCACTCTCGGTAATTCCACACAGAGTCTGAGGGAGTTCAGTGGCTCCGAATTCGCCGTGCTCTTTCGCACTCTCTACCGTTCCCTGATCTTCCAAGTTAGGAGACCACCGTACTTCGCGGGCTCGTTATCACTTTTTTCCTACCGCTCAAGGGACGTCCAAACGGCTCCCTTCAAAATCCAGTCTCTAGTCCGGACTCTCTCGCCCTCCTTATATCCTCTCTATCTCTCCTAATCATCCTTCTGTCATCTCTTGTTCTTTTGCCACCCTCTGTCTCGGCTTCACCTTGATCTCTTACCCTTCTGCCGCGCCAGTCGGTCTCGTCTCCTGATCTCTCGCCCAAGGGGCGCCGATGGCTGGGTGTACATTGTAAGTTTTCAGACGCGCCGTCGTCACCGAATCGCGGGAAAATGAAAACACAATGTTAAGGCGTCTCTTTTTGACAGTCCGGTCAGCCTGGTAAACAGGTTCCGAAACTTTGACCATCCAGTTACGAAATTCTTTCCCAGCAATTAGGGAAATATCTGGAATTTTCGCAACGTCTGTCGGCAAGGATCTGTTAGCAAATAGGGGGAAGAGATCGGCTTCGTCACAAGCAGTCATACCTCTATAACGAAGTGCATTTAAAATCACATAACGATCCGCTACATGTGTTGTGACTGTTCCATAATTCACAGACCACCATATGTGATATTTGTAGCCATCGAGCAATTTCTAACAGTCAACTACTTCCGCCTGTGACTCTGTCTAGCTTCTAACCTACCAACAGTTCTCTATCGCAATTCGTCGTTTAAACGATTTTGTGCAGTCATTTTAAATGCAATCTGTTCAGCTGATTTTGTTTTCGTTAAAAAATTGAGTTCCACACACAAATTTGGTTGATTTAGAAAATTGTTTCATAAATTAAAATGCACCAATCGCTTTAAAAAATATTAGTGATGGATATTTCTATTCGTTTTTAAAAAAATATTTCTGGAGTTTTAATTTTGAACACCAGTGTGTTTAAGCAATTTTAGCTTTGCCCAAAACTTGAGTTCTTCCTAAATCGTTATAAATAACTTGTTATATACATGACCTTAGCTAGCTGATAAAGCGATATTAATTTTTCAAGTCTGGGGTCTCTTATGAACAAAGTTTTTGAGTAAATTCCAGCATATTTAAATCAGGTTTATTACGTTTTTATATTTTCGTTTCATAAAGTAACCTCTATTCTTCCTCGAATTTGCGCTTCAGTAAACATTCCTTTTTGTTGTTGTTGTTGTTTATTTTTATTTCGAATTTCTTTTAAATTTCTTTTTAAAAAAATTTCATTGTTACCTATTGAGAAAGAGAAAAAGGGGGAAACAGCCATACAAACAAGCCCCAAACGATAAAAGAGATGAATATTGTTTAAAAATAATTTCCCATTCTCTTTTCATAATTACGGCTATTTTGAAAAGCTAATAACTATAACTACATTTCAACTTTGCTTGTCATACCCATAATTTTCTTACGAGATACAATGGGTTTTTAAAAACCATTCTTTTGAGCTTCAACTGTCCTTTCTAAGGCATGACGAAATAAAATGTTTTTACCTTTTCTTTCTTTCTTTTTTCCAATTGAGAACCCGGTTTTCACGTATAATTTGGAATAAGTAGATTATGTCTATCATAAAATAATTTCCGGAGAAATTATTTTTGTTACGCTTCTTATTATTAGGCAACAGATTTAATTTCACGTTTAATTATTTGAAAGAAACTAGTGATTAAAAAAATTACGTGTTCAATTTTTTTTCTTATAATTATCTTTTCAATTATTAAAGTTATTTTTATTCTAGAATTGTTAGAATTTCTCAGTGGTTAAAACATTTCCAAAATTTCGTACGCGTATATGAAAAATTCAATACAAAAACTCTAAATATAAAACCAAATAATATGTTGAGAATTTGAGATCTCTTGCAATTTCTAGAAAAGTTTTTATCAAAAGGATTATTGAAGGTGAGAAATTCTTGCATTTTTATTTTCAATAACATGTTTTTATTCCTCGAAAACTAGTTTTATTCTTTAAAATTTTATTTCTTGTCCAGCGATGATTAAAATTTGTGTCCGACTATCTATTCAATTTAGGATTCTTTGCTAATAATCTACTTTGATGTTTTCTAATTTTATTTTTTCTCAATCTTCTATTCTTCTACTTGTTTGGAATATCAAAATCTAGATATTCAAGGAATTCCTCAAATATAATCTTCTGAATGTCTTGAAAGTTAATAGGTCACCCTTCTTTCTTTTTCTTTCTTTCGAGACAATTCAATTAAATGTCTAGAGCACAAGGCCATGCGAAATCGATATCGCCTACGCTTATTTACTCTAGATCACACATTTATTTATTCGATATAAAAGTCTAAATCCCACCGGAGAAATCTTGTCTGCGAAGTCTAATTGAGTTATACTTTTGATCTGCTTTAAATAATATCAGAGCAATTGGATATATAATAAGTTGATTACAAAATTGGTTTTCCGTTATGTTTCTCGCCCTCAAAAAATTTACATTCGTTTATTAATTTATATTTATTTTACGGTTTTTCCGAAGTCATCGAAAAAATTCAATAAATGAATGGCACAATATGTGATAAATAAATCATTCTAATTTTATCCCCGTAAAATACGATTGCTGTACTAAATCCTCATCGTCACGAAATTTTTCCCAAGATAGTCGAAGTCTACTGGTCAGGATTGTTTCTGTCGTGTAGTGCGTTAAAAAGTCTGCAAAGGGGCCTGCTTCTGAAAGTCATACACGACAGGAATAAAAGCCTCTAAAGACTAGCCCGAATAGGGATTCCTTTCGTGTCAGTCGTCTAAGGCATGCATGGCGTAGCTGCCGACCGGTAAGTCGGTGGATCAAATTTACACACCTGCCAAGGTCAACAGCTTATCGACGAAAGTCCTATGCAGCCGAAGACCCATCATGTGGAAGGGCTGATGAACATTAAATCTGTCTCGGTCCAAAGTCCTCTCGTTGTGTGGTGGGGAAGTTTGGAGAATTGGGTGTCAGCTCGTATGCCATTCTTCTTGGCTGGCATTAATTCAAAAGTATAAGATCTATCGCTAATATTCCTCGTGTTTTTTTTTAATGCATCACTAATAAACAGAATTATTTTTCCTTGAGCTGTAATTCTACAACTTATATATTTATATCAAGTAATAACAAATTGAATACAAGCTTAATTAAGAGACGAATTATTTTGCTTTTGAATTAATATTACTTTAGAGGAGGGCTAATAGCAATGTACCGCGTAAATCTAAGCCATGATCAAATGATGAAGATAAGGATTTCATTCTGCTAATTTCTAATCTATTTTGTGAGGCTTTTATTACTGTGTTACCGTGATTGAAAAACAAAATGGAAGAAATTATGTTAGAGTTTATCGCTATTCTTTTACATAACATTCCACACCCATAATCATTTAATGTACAGTGAAAATCGTTTAAAATAAAACTGATTGGACTGGAATTTTTTTTTTTTCCCGTGTTAAAGGATATTGAAAAAAAGAAAGAATAATAAACCCGTTCATTTAAGAAAATTAAGTTTATTAGAACACATTTTATTTACAAAGATATGCATAGATGTATGTATTTAATAAAAATCAATGAAACACACAAAAGCATTTACAACAACTTAATGAAATTTAATACAAAATGTTCAAGTTTTTTGAAAAACAAAACATTTATTGAGTTTTCGGGAAGTAATTCCATATTTATCTTTGCATTGTCTTCTTGAGTATCAAATTGTCCAGAAATTGTTCGATGTCGTCCATTTTGTTATTCATTTCACCAACGGAATGTGCGTCTAAATAACTTGTGTGCATACTTTTTTCAAGATGCTCCTAATTTCGAATGTTTTTGTGTGGTGTTTATAGGGATGGAGGTTGAAAGCTTAGATAAACAAAATTGGCTCGTGTTACAGGTTATATATATATATTCCGAGGGTATTTCAAAGCCAAGTTAGCCTTCTTTCTACGAAACATATGAAAAGCACCACCTCTTTCATTTCACACCCCCTCTTAAATCGCGCTTGCGTGGTTGGTTTTTCTGTATTTTGTTTATTCCCAGAAGGGAATCTTCTCGTGTTAAGTGAAAAAAATACAGTAAAATACATAGCTGTTTGTCGAGACCGTTGTGTTATTTTGTGTTAACCGATATCTCGTCTTAAACGTTTTCGCGTTGAACGAAATTTCTAAACTAAACTCAGTGGGGCAACAGCCCATAAGAGCCAAAACCTTCTGTGACCATCTCAGTAAACGTGACCATTGGGCGCTGAGGTGCATGAGCAGATGTCCCGATCAGATGGTCATTCTGAAGCAAAATCCCCAGTGTTTAGTCCCCAAGCAAACTTGGTACTTATTTAGCAACCCACTGAGGTGATGAAAGGCTGAATCGATCTTGCCCAGCCTGAGGATAGAACCTCAAACCTGTGGCGTGGAAGTGCGACACGCTACCACTCGGCCACTAAACGAATTCCACTATATCTTTTATGTTATGTGTTTTATTTTTCTGCTTCCCTTATAAAATTTTCTTCATTAAAAATTGCTTTTACTAAATTTTAATGCCCTTTATGCAGTTTAAATAATATAAGAGCTGAATATCATTTCTTTTGAATTTTTGAAGAGCCTCTAGAGGAAGATAAACAAGGGCGTTTTACTCTCAGCCTGTGTGCAACACAACACATGTTCGGGTTGTCATTTTTTTTCCTTCAGTAATAACTGAGTGCATCAACCAGTACTCAGCATAAACGAAATGCATTACTTTCGTTTCTGTACTAGTAGAGCTTTTTAAAGCATTTAAGGGAAAATATATCATGTGCGTGATTTATAATTCCCTCCCACCGTCTATTTCGAGTCCGTGAACGTACTGTTAAACCTGTGGAAAGGTTATTTTCCTACTCTCAAATATCGATCCATATTTCGAAAAAAGTATTTCTTAAATACTTGAAGACGAATCATTAAAATAGTTATAAAAATATTTCCACAGGGATCGACGGAAAAAGTGCAATTCCACAGAATCTTTCGTTATTTTTTTTATTTTTCATTGCTTTGAATTCGATGGTTTAGGAAGCGAAAATACGAATTCAATGGGATTAACATAACGTTCATGAATTCTAAATGGGCAGTGGACGGGAGGCTTAAAATATATTCTGCTGAATAATAAAGTTATTTTGGAATGTAGTAATTACATCAATACTACTTCATACTTCAGTAGTTACAAAGAGCTCGGATCTGCTAGCTAACGATAAAAGATTAATGGATTAATCCTGGCAGCGATAGCCTAGTGTTCATGGGAACGGAGCCGGGTTAAAAGGAAAAACTAATTACTTATGAAATATTTTGAAATTTTAAAAACACTATACTATAAACAAATGCATGAGTTACAATGTAACTAATTTTTATAAATGAGACATTTTTTTCTGTCCGAAAATGTGTTCCGCGTCAAGTTCACGCTCTGGTACATATGGCGAAAACAGCCTTAATATTCACTCACTCACGCCACAAAAGACCCCATGTAGAAGATCGAGTTTGGAGAGAGGTGTCTTCATCATTTGACCGAGGCTCGAAACTACGAGGTCCTTTGTCAGTAGCCCTCGTGTTGTTTTAAGTGGGCCTTTAATGAACACTCACTCGCTCTATAATGATATATATGATAAAAAAATATTTCATGTATATGTAACAATATCAGTGCGAAATATATTTCGTTTTGTTATAGCAAAAGGTACTATTTTAGTAATTGTAATAAAGGTTATTGTTCGACGGCCACACAAATAATACTCTTTCCTCCCTGCAGTAAAACTAAATTCCTATTGATTATCGCTCAATACCGTAACACTGTAAAGTCATTGGACTCGATTAATGCAAATTAATTATCACAAAAGACTGCGTAAAATATAGAAGGATAGCTACAAAAGGATGAGGATAAATGATTAAAGATAGCTAAAAAAAAGTATGCGTGTTAAAAAAAAACATTGTTTTCTTAATAGCTACTTTTTTTAAATTGTTTCAGAGTTGTATATACGAATTGTTCTTAATTTTATTTTTTTTCTTTCAGGGAATAATTGTTTTCTCAATGATTTGCGCCGGTAATATCGGAGGCCTCATTGACTTCTTTAGCTTTGTTGCTTGGATGTTTTATGGTGGTACCATGGTGACCGTTGTGGTCATGAGATTTACAGAGAAAGACTTACCACGGCCTTATAAAGTAAGTACAGCTATGAAGTCAGCTAATGCATGCATGTAAATATTTAAAGCCATTAGACCAAAATTTAATTATATGGATTAATTAATAAGAATAGTAATAGCTCTCTTTTAAATTGGGTTTTTGTTCTAAAGAGTTTTAGAAATGCTTAGTATTGCGTTCCAAATGTACCATTTATTATTTTCACTATTGATAATTTCAATGTAGATTTAGGTTCCTAGGAGCTTTCTTTTAAATACGATTTCAAAATAAAATTCTATTAGATTTTCTTTTTTAAGCTAAAAACATCATTTAGATATATTCAAAAAGTTTTCAAAATATTACATTTATTCTGTGTAATATCACACATTGACCAATACAATTTCTGGACGTTTTACATTAGGATATAAAATCCACTTCCATCTTCTGTCACAATATGTTTCAAGAAAGACTTGTATTTGTATAGGGAGAGCACAAGAAAACACAAGTTGCGATTCAACAGTCCTGGAGTATAAGCTGATGTACATACCAATCATCCATTCAACTTTTTGGAAAAATCTAAAGCTTCCGTCTATCTTTCTCCTGGTGAACATTGAAGGCTTTGGCTAATTCTGGCACAATTTGGCCTTTTTTTTTAGTTTGAACACACAAAGAATCTCTTCAACGAGTGTAGAATATTCCCATCTTACTTGATCATGATAGCTGCTGCCTCATTCCCTGATATCAGTGACAAGTCATGTCGTCAGTTGCATCCTTCTGTAAATTTTGATGTATAACATAGCATGTTGCGGTTATAGTACTGCTCCTTTTTCAAACTCTAACAATTTTTCAAGTGCGTTTTATCACTTGAAATGTGCTGTATCATGTAGGATGTTTGTACATGTGTTGAATTAACTCAGTGGTCTTCAAACTGTGTTCCACGGAACCCTAGGGTTCCACGAGTCAATAAAATTATAAATGTGTAAGCACAAAATGGATTCATATTCCTGTATCCTTCCACACGAGTATATTCTTTTATAGTGAAATAGGGTTCCTCCAAACACCTTATAGTTATAAGGGTTCCATGAAAAAGTTTCAAGACCTCTATATTAGCTGAAATACCATGCATTTATGTGCTAGGGCATCTGCCCTTCTTATTGGCCAACAATTTCGGTCATCAGAACATCATGTTCGACGTCAGTTCCACTGGAAATCTGCGTCTCCAAAAGCGAGTAATAATTTTGCAAATACCTGTTACATTAGGTTATTGATAAATTTGTGCGTTTGACCCCGGAAGAAACACCAATGTCCTTTGAGCCTATAAAACTAACCTACCAACTGTTTTTCATTGTAGGCTCTGTGAAAAACATTCTAAATTTAAAGGTTTGCAAAATGTAAACAAATGCCTTTAAACCTCGATGTTTCCTGTATATATATTTTGATAGGATAATCGCATATAATGCCTTTTCTGGTAATGTTTATTGATACGGTTTCTGGAATTCATATATTCGATAGTATAACATACCTTTGTTTTCCAGGTGCCTATTGTTATACCACTAGTGATGATAGTCATCTCTGCCTATCTGGTGCTGGCCCCAATCATCGAAAATCCTCAAGTTGAATACTTCTACGCTCTCCTCTTTTTACTATCTGGATTGCTTTTCTACATTCCTTTTGTGCATTTCGATATTAGGTTAAGAATAATGAGTGAGTATATTATTTTTTATTTCAAAATTATCAGAACGTGACAATATAGTATTATCAATGACCCAGAAACGTTAAACTAGTTAGGACATCTTTCTCCTTCCCCTCATTCAATTTTTATGCCAAGAAGCTGAGAAATAACACTAATATTTGAAATGTTTTGGATCTAGAAACTAACATAACAAATTTACCAGTAATTTTTTTTAAAAAAAGGACCCTTGTCTAGTATATTTCTAAATTTCAATTCCAATACAAGTTAAAAAGGTGCAGTAATTTATGATTACAAAGTATGGAAGAAGTTATTCAAGTAGAGTTGCATCTTCGAATTCTGGCTCTACAAAAGACTTGTCACCTAGAACTTTCCGAATTGAAAATCTTATTGTGTAAAAATTATAGAAGAGTAAAACAGAGCTCTAGTGTTGTCCCTGTCCTCAGATAGTGGTTCAAAAATGTGTAGTGTAGTATATCTTTTGTATTGCGAGGCTACCTTGCGTATAGTTCGAGAGCCATAAAGTATAACGAATACGAATACAACCATCATTTTTGGGAGGGCGGTGAATTCACCAGTTTATACAAAGCACCCATCGGTATAGTTGAGGTAATTCATTTGAAATAAATACTTCTATGAACCAGTGGCGTAACGGAGAGTATTAGGGGCCCCCTGCGAAGTCAGACTTTGGGCCCCAAGCCGGATCTCACACAAAGGATAGCAAAATCATGTGTATACTTGGCGTCAGTCAGGCTTTGGCCCCTTGTGTGAACCCTGAGTTCCCTGCAATGCTTAGGGGTGTATATTACGCCACTGATATGAACGTAATGACGTTGATTCCTTTACTGAAGGGCTCACTCTCGAATCCTGGAGAAGGCATGAATGTTTGTAAATAAAAAGTGCCTGAACCGCACTCTAAAATATTCGACGAGCCAAAAGCCTTCTCAAGAGATAGGCAGGAGATCCTGGGCCCCCTTCTCGGAAACTCTCCCACAAACTTGGGGGGGAGGATAAAGGAGCCATATCATATTACCTGTGTGGTGATCCAATCTGCGGTCAAAACGACAAACATAATTTTACCTCTCCTCCAATTGCCAAGATTAATTTCGTGAGCCTCGATCTAATATTACTGCCGATCGAATGGTAATAATCTGTGTTCATAAGTCACAACAGCATTTATGAACATAGATAAAATAATGAATTTTTGGCTGTTTTTATTGATGATTTCAATAATCATATTTGATCCTCTGCAATCTTTGCTAACATTACTATAGCTGAACAACAGCATCGTTTTTATTGTTTTTATCTTTAAAATGTATGCGATACATCACATTTTAGTGTTACTTACTTTATCTTCATTTATTATCCATTCTGGCTCCTGAAGTTGTATCAAAAACCTCTTAAAATGTAAGTGAATGAGGTTGTATTTAAAATGTAGAAGGTTTTTTAATACAACTTTGTTGGAAACCAGGACATTTAGGTATTGAAGGAAATGACAAAGTCGTTATCTTTGGTGTCGTTTTTTAAAATAACCAACTGATAAGATATATCCACCGAAATAAAAAATTTATTTTTTTTTTAATACAACCCGGGTTTCATCTTGATTTTTATTAAGTTGGATCGCTTGTTTGTTTCTTGTTGTTGTTGGCGTGTCCTTCCCAAAGGGGGGGAAAAATTTCCCGTCTGATACAGGTTTGGGCTTCTAAAGATAGATGGGACACCACCACTCCCCCTTCCAATTTAGGCATGGGAGGGGTTTTCTTCAGCACCTTGCACCCGTCGTTTTTGCTGCGACCTCCCACAAGAATTTCGGACCCACTAATTTAACAAGCACGTACCCCTTGTACTTGAGAGGTGGAATCGACTTCGAACCCAGGCCCTCGGATCTCGAGTCCGAGGTCTAACCTCTAGGCTACCCACGGCCTGGGATTTCTTGATAAGTTGCGATTCGTATTCGGGCATATGGGTTGTAAAGAAAACCTCAATCTCGTATCTGGAAATACTGCAATGTGAAAAAGGGGGTGGGATCATTCTTTGGAATGAATCTTGGATCTCTACAGAGAACATTTGGGGAGAAAACAAAAGAGTTCTGCTTTTTGGGAGACCCGGAGAAACCAGCTGATTGGTTGCCTGTGCGTGAGGAAGATGACTTTCATTGGCTGCCAAGTTAAAGTTGTGTATATTATGGTAGGGGGGGCTTGGTGGATACAAGGTGAGGAAAATTTTACTAATTTAGTTGCAATAATGAAAAAATATGGCTGAGAGTTTAAAAAATTACGGTGGGTTGGAAGAGCATAGTATTCTTTTTTGTTTTATTTCTGGTATGATAAACATTGAGGTTGATCATATTTATATTGTTAGCATTAGGTTGTGAATTCAAAAAGTATCTTACAATTTTCTGAAAGTGCACAATTTGAAAGAATTTAGTTTGAGAAGTGACGACATTCACTGTGTGGTACTGATTATCATCAAAATGTTAGATTTAACGGCTAATCCTCAGACCGACAAGCATAGGCAATGATGGGACTCATAACGACTGTGTAGAGAAGTACTTTGTTTTTCTATACTTGTGAATTCCAGCTGATTAAGAGTAAGAGTTGAATTATTTTCTGGAATTTTTTGAGTACATGAATGGCATATTGGCTCCAATTGAGCTTTTAATCAAACATAATACCGAGATATTTTATTTCCAGAGACCAGGGAATAGTTGCATTGTACATAGTAGAAATTGTTGGTTATCTCTTTCTTTCTAGTTAATAATACAGCAGCAACTTTTAAGAAGCTTGATGTTTTATCAAGTGCAAAGGTGACGAAGGACTGTCGTATCATTGGCATACATTTTTTATGTTAGTGCGTAAACAGTTGGGGATATCATTAATATAGATATTAAATAGAAATGAGTCCGAGCGGAGAACCTTGGCAGGCCTGCTTGGATAGATATTCAGAAAGATTTCAGTAATTCTGATTTTGAAGGAGCGATTACAGATTGAAAAAGGTAGATTGTAGGTGAGGCAGTTAATCCACACTTGCTCAAAAGATTTTTTGTATGTATGAAAAAAAATGATCCGATTAATTCTTTGCTTCTGGAAGCTTTCTGAGATAGTTTCAGTTAATTTATTTGAAAAGTCATATTGATTTTTGGTTTAATTTTGTTATTATAGATTAAGAACCCTCTATTAAGAGAATAATATTCTGTAATATTACTGAATGGAGAGATAGGTTTGAGTTTTTCCAAGTTTAAGAATTAGAAAAATAATGGTTTTTTTAGGAGTCTGGTATGTAATTAAATTTAAGAGATTTAGTTTGATAGGGAGATCTTTTGTCTCATTTTGTTAACAATCTCATCCTTTCTGGGAGTTTTCCTAAAGTTAATTTTTGCCGTTGCTTCTGATGCCACCTGAACAACGGTGTCAGAATGAGGCCCACGAAGTTCATCGTGACAAGGAGCTAATAATTTACGTCTGTCGTTAACCGTAGTCTTGAGCACGATACAGGTGACAGTACGATTTGGCTCGATTCCGCCCTAGGTGTGGTCAGGGGCTTCTCACCTGTCTTCCTCTTCCACCAACCTCTCGACGAATATTTAAACACCCTCATACCGTTCAGGCACAATGCATTTTCAAACATCGAATGCACTGCCGTAGCTAGTTCTTTGCGGGTCCCATATCAAAACTCCTTCGGGGCTCTTTTTAAGAAATGAAAGCCCTGTTAGTGGTACTATAGTTACACATCTTGGGGCCCCTGTATCATTGATACGGCGGTAGCTACTTCGAACCGAGACGCTATGGCATAGCAGTTAGTTTTTAATGGTAGAGATTATTTCTTCCGGCAACATCGGTTCAAGTAAAGGAAAGTATTAACAGTGTTACTGATAATCGCTTTCATCGTCACTATTATTTTCTCGTCCAGAGTTCTCAATGAAGTTATTTTTAATAATTGTGAGTACATTCGCATTTTTGAGAAACAGTAATGGCCGTACCCTTGAAGCAGTTTTAAAAAATACTTGTTTTGGGTGTTAAGAGAAGTTAGTTTTTTATTCCAGGCATCGGAACAGTATTTAAATTTCTGTGATAAAGCTAATGTGATTATTATAGTGCATGCAGAGCAGGATGTAGGGCAATGGTTGTTTGCTACTGGCTGAGAGACGTGTCTGTGGAGTTATCAGCATCCATAATGTTTCTATTTTATTTTCTAGATCAATAGAGTTATCGATATTATTAGGGTGAAAGTTATGAAGTTTAAATAAAAATTTTAAATCACTGTTAACATTAGTAAGGTAAGAGAGAACGTGTTGTGATCAAAGGAGAGATCGTCTATTAATTGAACAGTATAAACTTAGCAGAAATTACGTTTTCAGTGTATTGGCCGAGTAACGACCAAATTTATTGAGGGAGTTAGGGTAAGCTATACTTAGCAAAATTAAGATAACAATCAATCTAAGTTCCTCTATGTCAATTGACTTTGCTATTCCAGGCATTTGCTACTCGTCAGATTGAGGAGGAATAGACTGAAATGGTATAAATTACATAATCAAACCAGTTTGCATTTCATAAACACTGCGGTCAATGGGGGTCGTATTATGCATTACTGGTATTGCACGAAGCCTGTAGTAAGCCGTACATTTGATTTTCGTTATCTTAAGCGGTATTTACTTGGGCAGGTGATCCCGATATAAACATCTAATGGGCGTTTAATGTAGCTTGCAAGTTAACGTTTCGAAAATTATTAGTTAGGTTCAAATTTTTAATGTTTTGAGGGTGGTTTCGAGAAATACTTTGTCATGAAATTCCAGTATTATTATTGCGTAATGCCATTTGGTGGCAAGGAAAAGTATTAGCTTACAGTTGTTTAGTTGGTTTGTGCATATATGACATTAGGTCTATACAAAATACATCAATATTTATAACAGTATTGTCAGAACATTTAGGAGGTTTCGGGTAGCATGGACATCCCTGTCAATTGTTGATGCAGTAGGTATTATTTAGCAGAAATACTTAATATGACAGTCAATAGTCATGTAATTTTCTCAACACTTTACGTAACACACATTGTGATCAGAAAAATTGAAGTTTTTTTTTTTTTTGGTTCTATGATTTATTAATTGAATGGTTTTTCGGGCTGAAAGCCAAGATCAGCTTGTTACTCATCTAAAAATCGAATTAACTATTACGGTAATTAAGAGATCTGTGTAGAGCTTAATGAACTCGCGAAAAAGTTAAGTTCTATGCTTAGGTAGTGAGCTTAGTGTTAAGCTCTGTAGTATTTTAAACATTTGGAAGTGGTGGGTATTGGCTGGAGTATTTAATCCTAGGATCTCTGTTGAGTTAATGTTCGGAAGTGTGAATTTGTTAGAAGTTATTTCAGGGGTGTTTTTTTTTGACGTTTTGATTTTTTGGTGGCGATTGGAATTTGTTATCGTCTTTTAGCTTAGGAGTGAAAGTTGGTGTGTTTCTAAGGGAGCTATTAGGCGTTTCATGTATTGCGCAGTCCGCTAAGGGAGGAAAGGACCAAAATTACTTACCGCACTCTCTAGAAGGCTTAAAATATCTTCGAATTCGTGGCTGGGTTCTTTTCGCAGGTTATCTGACATGCTTTGATAACAGCATATAAACTAAGACCTAGAAAAACTCCAGTAGATGATATCATCAATGTCTTGGGTATCCATAGTCGTTAATCGTACTAAATTGGCCCAAAACGTGATTTCCTAGTCAGATAGCATTGATAAATATTGTAGGAGAGACGGATAGGGCAGTTTAATGATAAAACTTATATGTACAATAATCAGTACGGTTCCATGAAGACTCATGGTTTTCTTGCGAATCGTTCTCTTTATTATAAATTTGAAGTTTTCCTGAAAAGAGCACTCTTGAAAATCCTTGAGCACACACATCTCGTGTTTAAACCTTATGCTACTGGGTTGTAGTGTAAAAAATAACCCTTAATCATTCAAATATCTTCCAGACAGCATGATTACCTGCTGCCATTTTTCTGGCAACTTCATTAACTCAACCAAGTGCGATTTGAGATGGTCATTATTACTGAACTTTTACATTTAAAAAGTTTCGTATACTTTGATCCCGACCTCGCACATTATCATTTTTATCTTCTACAATAACATTAATCAAAAAAGGATCACGGTCCAAACTTGATGCAAAAACATCTTTAACATAAAGTTCAGCAAGATGTATGGAATTATTGGTACTTTATGGGGAAGTGATGTTGCATCCTTCATATAGCCCGACCCTGCACTATCTAATCATGATTTATTTTGAATTTTACGAAACATTTTAACAGATGATGTCAAATCATGCATCAAATTCGAATTTTTAGCTGAAAAGGACCAGATTCATAAAGTTATCAGAAGATTGGCAACAGGTAATTGAACAATACGGAAGATAGTAGACAGATTAAAAAAATTTTGGTTCAGAAAAGTTATTTATAACCACCTTCTATATTGTGCTGAAACATCCTCGATGAAGAATATTTATTAAAAAAAATTAACCTTTTTCTTTCAGAAAAATTTACTCACCTGGTGCAGCTGCTGTTGAACTGCGCTCCATCTGAAAGTGTGCCCGGCTAATGTTGCCTTTGCATGCTTTAGGATATATCTTCTAAGCAATGGGGATATTACATCGCTGCTTTTCATACTGATGTAATTTTTGGATTTTATATTCTGAGAGGACCATTGTTCTTCATTATCATAACGAATTTTTTGTAATCACGTCTAATATATTTTATGTGAATAGTTATGACAGTTTTGATTTCATATACTCGTTTTCCTGTGTAACAGGTATATTTAATAATAAGACTAGCATGTAACTGATAATTTTACTTTTGTTGTGCTGATTTTGAAAATAAAATAGTAAGCTATAATCCGTTTAAAAAGCGAGATGAGTTAAGCAAAATATATAACTTCTTGAAGCTTTATTTTCTTTGTGCCAAATCAAAATTTTGTTCGGACATTGTGCTCTTGTTTTGACGTTACTTATTTCATTGTAAGGTTTACTGTATGTGATACTTAGATAATCATGATATATATATATCCGAATTTTTTAGTTTAAGACAGGAATTAGCTAATGACATATTTTAAATCTTTCTAAACTGTGATGGTAATTACAATTTAAAAATGAATCTGTTAGAATTGTTTATTAAGCAACTAATTTGTTTATGCGATTTTTATATTTGATTACTTGACTTATGGTAAAAACTGAATATTTTTATTGTTATGCAGAAATAAAGGACTTTGTATAATCTTTTGTCTTATTTACAATGTGATACACTAACAACAATTTCCAAACACTTGTATCAGTTCTGGAAAAAATTTAAAACTATCCTTCATCACATTATTAGCTACCGTGATTTTTTTTTAAAGTGATAAGTTTAAGTTTTAAAGTTAAACTTCTTTAGGCGCGTTTTAAAAAGCCAAACTTGTTACGCTCGGGTTTATAACGCTTGTAAAAATGGTAACACTACTGAGTCATGTATCGGCAAAATGTAGAGCAGAAAATTGACAAATAATTCTAATGGATTACTATTTATATTCCACCAAATCAAAGTACAGAGAAAATTACCGAATTCGTTCACAAAAATTTAGTTGCCTACATTGTGAAGCTGGATGAACTCTTCTAAACAAATTGCCTATTATTTTAAGTGGGGATTTTAATGTAAATTTTTCAAAAGACAAATCAAAGCCTTTAGTAGATTTTTTAAAATCAAAATTCAATTTAATTATGTCAAATGATCCAAATGAAAGCACGGAACAACGCTGGATGGAGTTTTTTATATATATTTAAATAATTTTTTTTGAATCTAAAGTATTTATAACCTATTTCAGCTACCATAAACCTATTGTTTCATTCTTAGAATACAATTCACAAATATGGATGTATATTTCGCAAAAAAATATTACTTTGAGTACAGACATATGAATAAATAGTTTATTAATAATATCCCCTTGTTTTTTATTCACCTTACTTAATCCCTGAAATAACATTACAAAAGCTGAAGTTATCACTTCTATCGTGTGGTCATATAAGCATACACACCTTTTTTTCCCCTCTAACATGATCTTACGTAATCGGGCTCTTAATCACAGTCACAAATTGAGGGAACAACTTTACTGGTTTTGTTAAAACTAACGTAGTTTGAGAATGTGAAATCACACACACATCTAAATTTGAATCTCCATAAAAAGAAAATTATTAGATACTACCCTAGGCAAGTTATTTCAAAGAGATGATCCGTTTGGTTAATGATAAAGCACTACTTTTTATCCATTACAATTATTCGTATTTTTAAAAAAGAACGGACTTCATTTCAAAATTTTAATCATCAAAGTATTACAAGAATGTTTTTCGTTTTATTGTTAAGATTGCCTTCTAACTAATAAAAAAATGTAAAAAGTTACGCCAAAGGAATTTCTGAAGCAGTGGAAGAAATAAATTTAGCTATTTAGTCAGGACTTATCAAATGATCACTTTGAAAAAAGTTATAGCTCTAACATTCATGTTGAAGACAATTTTGAGCCACAATGACACCTCAACAACTGGAACCCTACTCTCCAAGCTTCCACACCACGTCTTTGTGCATCGACAAACTTAACGCCCATCAGCACTTCTACTCCAGATGATCCTTTAGTACAAAGCTTCTCAAACTTTCAGTCATAATATTCATCGCCCCCCCCCTTCATATAACACAATGTACTTTGACACTAAAACTGCAATACAATCTTAATGCTTATCTTGATAATATGCTCAATTTACAATTAAGGTTGTATATGTTACTTTTTTAAGGGATAGAATAAGTATTACGCGTTACTTTTCCTTTCTAATTTTTAAATTAGAAACAAATTACAAAATAATTTTTAAATTATTTATATCAATGGAAATTAGTAATAAATCAATATGAATTTTGGGCATGATGAATTTTCCGCACTAAAAATAAAAGCACTTAAAATACTATTACCTTTGTGAAACGGGATTTTCTGCGGTAGCTGCTTTGAAGGCAAAATATAGAAAAAGAACTTAATGTATCCGACTACGTTCGGAACCATGATTTTAAAAAAAACGCATTAATGTATAATTTTCATGATTTTGTGTCCATTGAATCATGATAAATTAGCTTTAAGGACATATGACAAAACATTATTTAAATACAATATTTTGCCAAAAAATTACTTTAGAATAACCTTTTTCCAAATGTTCTCCTTTTGTGAAAAATGCTTCTATTGTATTAATATTTTGCCTGTATATAGTTCAGACCTCTGTACAGAGGCTCAACTATGATTTTTGAAAAATTCAAATTATTTTCAGAGTTACAACCATTTGAAATAATTATCGGCGTATTTTCTTAAAATTTCTCCTTCTGTTTTCGTAAAACATAGATAAACCGACTTCCGAGTTATGCATTTCAAACATTCTAGTTGAGCCTCTGTACAGAGGTCTGAGCTGAATACAGGCAAAATATTAATACAATAGAAGCATATTTGGAAAAAAGGTTATTCTAAGTTAATTTTTTGCCAAAATATTGTATTTAAATATTTTTTTTAGTCATAATGTCCTTAAAACAATTTTATACATGTATTCTAATCTAAGTGACACTAAATATCATAAATATTATCCATTTACACGCTTTTGCAAAATCGCGGTTCCGAGCGTAGTCGGATACCTTAAGTAGTCACTGTGGGCTGTCCAATATATATGTTCAATTCCTTTATTCTTTGAACTTCAAGAGATTTATTTGACCTATGGTATGGAGCATTATAATCCAGAAAGGTGAAGTCCCTATTAAGGAGCATATCCCTTGACTTCTAGAATACTATAAATGCACATCATATCTTCAACTATGTGTTGCAGCCTTACACGAACTAATTGATTATTGGAATATTTCATCGTAGATAATCTGCATTCTTATTTGAGCGTTTCTCCAGGGTAACTGGTCCATCGTCATAACTTCTCATGTAGCTTTTTAGTGCGACAAAAACAATACACAGTTAATCTTTCTAGTATTACCCAACATAAATAGATTCGCAATATGGCCGTATTGAGAAAATTGACTCTTCACTAGAAAGTAACATTTCTCATGTATCCGACGAAAGATTGATTGAATATTAACATATCGCACTGTTCAGCTACACGAGGGCTTTTGGCGACGGACCACGTCATTTTGAACCATGGTCATGACGGACGACCCCCGAGCTGGCCCCCCTCTCCAAATTCCCACACCAACGGAGGACGTTTCAGCTCTCGACAGATTTAGCGTGCATCTCTACCCTACACGGCGGGTCTTTAGTGGTACTGGCTCGAACTCGTGACAATGCAAGCCACGATTCGATACCTATACCACTTGGCTACCATGGCCACTATCCGACGCCAGACCAGCCTTTGTTTTCTTTGCATTTCCGTTAGAACCGGGGTTAAATTTCTTCTAACAATCCTTTCCAACTCGGAGCAACATGCGCCATGAATTTACCTCAAATATCACACTTCGTTACTAACTGAACATCTCAATCCACAAAATTTCCTTTCTTGGATCAAGTCGGACGAGTTCAACTTCCGGTTTTTTATAGAGATTCTTTTCAAAATCTTATCGCCCCTTTATAATGAACATCTTAGGTGACTGAACTGGCCTTAAACAGCGATGCTTATTTTTTAAATTCAAATATCTGTATATAGGTTATACACAGTAGTGCACACAGGAATTTTTCATGGGGTCCAGGGTCGAAAGTTCACCATTCTTGACATGCCCTTTTGATTTGTCGATTTTTGGGAACAAAACAGTAAAAACTAATTATTGAATAAATAATTAGATTAATTAATAAAATTAATCATTAATAACAAAAATTTAATTAAATTTTACGTACTATATACTTAGAATTATAATCAATTGAAAAAAAAATCAACGGCTTTGGGGGGTCCGACCCCTAGGACACCCCCTTGTGTGCGTCACTGGTTATACATTATATACTTACTCTATTTGTCGTGCAGTGGCGTTTACATTTAAAAAAAGACGAAAGCATCGAGGCCGAATTTAAGGTATGGAGTCATTTTAGAAACAAAGTTGTCATTTTCAACCACAGCCTTGAAATCTTCTGCATCGTCGCCCCAGTTCCCGATTCTCTTCTAAATTAAGAAAGCAGGTTTGTGGTCATCTCACAAACGGCCGTATTCGTTGTAAAACGAATAACTCGGTGTTACCTATCCCAAATGCCATAGTCGTCTCTTACAAGGAAAGCCAAAAGGGGTTTCAGATTTTTTTAATGTGTAACATCTTTCCTCTCGGTTGCTGGATATTTGTTGGGAGTGATTTCGTGAAAAGGGACGGATGTGTGTAACAGGATGTGACGATCATCGCAACAGCGGGCCGTAGGTTGGGTATCGCTGCATTACATCGTCATGGTGCTTTTGCATGATAAATTTACGATTATTAAATGGGATACTAACCGACTTTCTTCTGAATCTGCATTATGGTACGGTATCGGTAGAGAACGCCTTGGTTCATCGAAGATCTTCGCACCGGTAACGGTTATACATTTACGTGGAGCCTCAGAGAAAGTTCTATTATCCACTCATCATAATATATTGAACAGAGATTAATTTGTTGAAGTTACATAAAAATAGATAGCAGTCCACATTGAGTGCAGCGCAACAACGCTGGTGGAGGGGTGAGTGAGAATCCACTCTCCCAGTTGATTTAGTTTGTTTCGCTTTCGTGGGAAAGCGAAGAGAAAGTGACGTCACATCTCCATGACAGCAAGACCCGTCTTTCAACCATCTGCCGCATCTCGACGGAACGAGGAGGAAAGGGATAAATTTCTTTAATAACAAGGATTAAGAGAATATTATTTTTAGTCCGTTACTCGTTACCTTTTAAATAACTGCGTGCGGTTATTGAGAGGAAATTTTAAATAACCACTAGAAAGAAAGTAAGAAAAGGTAGAGATTTGAAATAAGATCCTGAGGGTTGAAGTTGCTACACTAAATCCGATCAAAAGCTTGCATGACGCGGGGGATAATTAGAGTGAGTGAACTCTTGCTTTATTTTTACACTAGTTGTTTTCTTTTGCATTTATTTTATTATTATTTTTCTTTTTATATATAAGAATTTTTTTAATTCGCATCAAGACATTCTCACCCTTTTCAGAGCTGGAAAGTGTTGATACACAAGTGGTTAAGAACTGCTCTAGGTCTCTTAGAAGAGCAAGGGATAGAATTGTCGTACGCCGGGATTTCCCTGATAAATTCATTTAAAATCTGTGGTAACCGGTTGAAGAAATTTTCTGATTGTTTTTGATGAAATCAAGAAGCGGCGGAACATTAAGATCTTTATGCAAGACTTCGTTCCTGACAAACCAAGGTGCGTTTGCTGCTCTAAGCAGTTGAATGTTTTGAAAAGTGTGCAATCTTTTCAGGTGAGTAACTGCCGGATCTTCACCCCATCCAATTATGTATTCTTCAGTTTTCTGTGTAGATTCAAAGCTTTCTATGATTTTTTCTCTTTTAATTTTCTTGATCTTCTGACTGGTATATAAGCTACAACTGTGTTAAAAATTTCGCAAGGAGAAATATCCTCTTCATAGATTAGGCATGAGAACATGTTTGCAACGACTTTTGCCTTTCCTGGGATGTACTTTTCAGGTTGAAGTTTGAGTGTTTTCTTAACGTCGCACTATAAAGAAACACTGGGGTTACTGGCAACGGACCTCATAATTTTGAACCATTGTCACTTTCAGGTTAACAGATTGAATTTCGAGTACCCAACTAGTAAGTCATTGGGTTGGGTACTTAAGGTTAAGAAGTCATCAAAGAAGTTGGTGGTCGGACGCCATAACCAATTTTGTTTTTTTTTCCAAATAACCAAGAAATTTATTAAGAACCCATACGACAGCGAAAGCTTCTCTCCGTTATAGAATAGTTGTGATTTGCTTGAGTAAAAAATCGGCTGGAATATTCGATAAGTTGTTCATCTGACCTTGAAATAAAACGGCTCCAAGTGCATAATGAGGTTGATTCATGTGACGTCATAGTCACATGATAGTGAAAGCCACGTGATTCTAGCCAATCAATTCAAAAACTCATGTGACGTCATAGTCACACGATAAAAACTATCTTGTGTTTCCAACTAATCAGTTCACGCACTCCAGTGTTGCCAAGTTTTGCTCTTTGCAGAAACTTTCTCTTAAAAAGTACATATGTATACAAAATGCATTTATTTAAAAGTATAAGCATAAAATACGACTTTTTTTAATTTTAAAAATCTTTTTGAAGAAATTTTTCCTAACATTTAAACATCTTTACCTAAATATGAAATTTGAAATTTTATCTGAGTTTTACAAATAGAACAAGTACAATTAGTTGAATGTTTGTTTTGAAATTCAATGGAAAACACGTGTTTGTTTTTATCATGTGACTTCATGAATCAAGCCCATTGCTTGCGTCTATGCGAATAACATGATTTTGAACTATCAGCCTCTTTCAAAATGGAAGGTGTTATGAGACAGAGTTTTTGAGTTTAAAAAGCTTTTTGTTGATTTAATCCACATTTACTCAGGGGACATGATATTTCTGAATGTATTTTCGAAACCAGGAGCAAGTTTGTAGAAAAGATTGTACTTAACGCTAATCATATACCAACACTTAATAGATACCTATTTCTACCATAGCGGGTCAAATGACCCGACTTTATGTTTTATGCTTGAATGTATGAAATATGGATGTTAGAAAGGAAATAAAAATAAAAATTAAATTTATTATAATAAAACAAAATAGTAAATTGACCATTTCTATTACAAAAGCAAAAAATTAGAATTTTTAATTCATTGCTCATCGCATTTTTTACATATAAGTGTGTCCATTGTACATTTTCCGCAAACATATTTTTTACATTTAGAGCAAATTTTGTTGATTTTATTTTCCTTATACAGTATCCTATTTGACATCTCTTACGTTGATAAGCATCTGTAGTAGACTTAGGCAACGATCCTTTCATTTTTTTGGTTGTTCACAGGCTTCTCGAAAATCGGCGCCAAGTTCTACTGCTAGCTTGAGTAAAAAATCTTGTCTTGAGATGTTTTCTTCTGTCGTTTGCTTGTACAAAATCCAGGCATTTATGCCAGCTAAATCAAGGATATTGAAAACAACTTGGATAAGCCATCTGCAAGACTTAGAACTTATACTTTTCTTGAAATTATTCTCAGCTATTTTGAATGAACTTCTTTACGCAACAGCTTTTGCAGAAATGTGCAACTTACCGACTACAATACGATAAGCAATATGACTCGATAATCTTATAAAACAAAAAATGCTCTCCGGGTCAAATGACCTGTTGTGGTAGATAACGGTATACGACAAGTATTACTCAAAATAAATAAAAAAAAAAGTATAATAATTGTAGATTAATTACTAATATATAAAAAGTCATGAAGTCAAATGTGCAAAAACAATATGATACGTGCATTTTCAATGCAAAAGTTCAAAATGGGTCATTTGATCCGTTTTGGTATGTTTAGTGTTAACATTTTTTAGAGATATGACTTTCTGGATCGTGGAAACCTCTTTTCAGGCTCAACTTTGATTCCTCCTTGTTTGTGCGAGAATCTTGACTACTTGTCTCGAGGAAACAAAGCGGATTTCTGCCCCCTTTTTTGAGTTTAAAAAGAGCTTGAACAATTTTTCTGAAACAGTTTGGAGATCCGAGAGATTTTTTCAAACGTCTCCGATAAAATAATTAATTCGTAGAAATAAGTGAGAGACAGAAAATCCTCAAGACCACTACGGAAATGGTCAATCACTCTGGAACTCTCAGAACAAAGGATATTCTTAAGAAATGGTAGATTCCGAGTGAGTGAGTGAATATTAACTTCGCATTATTCAGCTACACGAGGTCTTTTGGTGACGGATCTCGTAATTTTGAATCATAGTCAAATGACGAAGACGACACATGAGCTGGCATACTCCCTCTCAACTTTAACACCACACCAACGGGAGAACATTTGAACCTCGATATATTTGACGTACATCGGCCCCCTCTGCACGGTGATTCTTCAGCCCTTCTAGGCTCGAACTCATGACACGCCAGCCACGAGTCCGTTACCTTGACCACTAGACTACCATGGCCACGGTAGGTTCCGAAGCTGTTTTGTCTTGTGATCAGCAGAATGAACTTTCACTTGATGATATCCTACTCGGAGAAGAAATGGTCGGCATGGAAGAAGTTGGTCTTGTCTCATGAAGCAAGTCATGCATGAGCAGAAGTGGGCAAGAGTCAGCAACTATGATGGCATTCAATTTTTGGTAATTTACACTGAAGTTGTTGTATTGTTACATTAGGCTTAGGCATTAACAATACTGGAGCTGCATAGGACGATTCACACACTTCAATTATTCCTTCTGCTAAAATCTTGTTAATTCCTTGCTTTAAAGTTCTTTTCTTTGCAGGATTCCTTCGATTATGTGTTGCCGCTACTGGGAGGTAGTCACCAGTATTAATTAAATGTTCGATAAAAAAGAATGTCGATCCTTTCTCTAGTTGGAAATATTTCTTATATTTTTCCTGGATGAAATTTAGATATTGTAGTTGTTGAGAAGATGAGTGCCTTCATTTTCACGAAGTCTACTAGGATGTGTCTTAGTTTTAGCACTGTACATATATACTGATGTTAGATAGCATTTCTAAGCAACTGAGCTTCTTCCGAAGAGATTCAGGAAAATACGTATCTTTCCTGGAGATCTAGAACGATCCTTGCAACACTCAAAACGTCAACACCGAGAAGAGTTCGGTTTCCAATACTGATCATTCATTTTCTAATATTAGTACTATATCAGTTCTGTTAGAACAATTTTTCCTTGGATATTAATGTCCACAGCTGTTCTGAGTATTTCTGTCTTTTGAATATGCCCATTGGCTAATGTCATCTCAATTTTATCATTAAAGGTTAGGCCCTGTTTCTTCAGAAGATGGTACATTTTTTCTCCGTTAGCACACACGGTTGCTTGAGTATTACAAATGAACATTTCAATGCTTTATGGTTGACCTTCTATCGAAAAACTGTAAAAGTTCAAATGATGTAGGCTGGATGATGGGCTATCGCCTTTCTGCACAGATTATATTTAAGGATTCCTGGGGCTCCATAGCCGTAACAAGTCAGATAGGTTCCATCATCTTCAAGTCCACCATTGCTTTTAGTATGAGCTCAGTCACTGTAGAGTCATCCATTTTGGTTTGACTGAGGACTCCGAGTCCCACCAACTGTAATTGGGAATCCCGGACAAATATTTATTTTTTTTTCACCGAGCATTAGCTCCCTTGGGATAACTAACTTTTTAGTTATTGGATCTCTGCTGCTCCCTTTGACTCGAGTGAAACTTCTCATTGGCATCTGTGTTTCACATTTTTGATTCTTGTTTAATCGCAAGGTGACATAGTTGTCCTATTTCTCTATTATATCAACAGGGGTGACCCAGTTAAACCATTCATCCAACAAGTGATTTTTGACTTCTGGGGAGAACCGTTTTTCATTTGGTCAAGAATAATCAAATTTTTTACTCCGTCAAAATTTTTGAATATTTATAGTTAATTCTGCTAACCAATTTTCAAAATATTTTCGAAGCTCGAAGTGAAAATATTTCCACGTTGTGTCAGGTGGTTTTCTATGTGAATGGGGGAAAAAGATTATGTAAAATTTCTCAACACTCGGTTTAAACCTGAGCAGTGATGTGCTCTCAAGTCTTTTGCAATGAATTGTGCATCATCATTACACAGCTTTCTAAGTAGATATGCACCCAATGTTCCTTTCCGAACTTTAAAAATCTGAATTGTTGTTGAAATAAAATGAGGAATAATGACATAAGATCGACATTTGGAATTAATTTCTTTACATAAAAATTTGGTTGATTGCTGAAAGCAATTAGGATACGTAGACGGTTGTGCTTCAATTGCAGACAAAATTTTTTCACCACTCAAATATATGTTATTCATTTTCCTTGTAAAACCTTTCTTCGATTACAGTTTTGAAATATAATCTCGTCAAATATTTTCAACAAATTTATCAGACTGTGGTTAATTTTTTTAAATTTCAGTTGCACATGCGTCAATAGGCACAACTATTCCCCTTTCCATGGAATCAAAATAAGATCAAAATCTTTTTCCCTATCCCAAGAACGGCATTTTAAGGGGGTCACCTCACAAAAATCCGGGTGAAAATCGATTTTTCAATTTTGATTGAAAAATAAATCCCTTTTTTTTTCTTTCTAATGAAATTTTAAAATTTTTTGGTTCTAACTGAATTAAAAGTATTTTTAATATTTTTTAAAAAGTTGTTTACACCTGTCAAACCCCAAAACAGAGGATCGCCACGCCCTCAAATCAAAACAAAAGACACATGCTACTTTTCAGCCTTTTCAAATAGTTTAAAATTGTTTAAAAAAGAATTTATTTGATCAGAAACTTATTCAGGAAAGAAGTGAAGTGAATAGTTGTAGATGCTTGTTTACTTTTAACAGCCGCATGTTATTTTCTTACCTCATTAAATAAAAGCAATTTCTGCTATCTTTTGGAATAGTGTTTTCCATCAAAAACAATAATGATAAAATGTTTAAAAACGTTTTTTACAACTCGGTTAAATAAAAAAACGCTTTAAAAACGAAAGTTTGGAAAAAATGTACAAAACCCAAACTTTCGATGAATTAAACGTTGCATAACAGTCAAACGATTTCAACAAAAATAATTCCTTTAAAAGCAAAATTAGGAAAAGTTTAAAAAAAGAGTATGTTTCTTTTTTTGATTCATTTGAATGTTTCTGTGAAATGACTGACACTGAAACTGTTTTCTTGTGCTTTGAAACAACATTAATAACATAAATTAAATGTAAAAACCAAGGTATTACATAAATTTTGGCTAAAAAATTTTTTAATATGTTGTGACTTTTGTGGTCTTATTCAAACATTTCAATATCAGGTTTACTAAAACAGTAGTTAATCAAAAAAGATACAAAATTATATGAAGTGAACAATAGACTTTCATATGCTATGAGGTATATTAAAAAGAAGGGTTGCAAAAATATTTTGCGGTTATGAATTTGTCACCTACACTAAAGTGATTTTACGATTCCATGAATACATTAAATAACGCAACAGAAAAAGTAACTAAAGTGTCTATGACATTAACTGCTGCCGAAACGATATCATTTAATATTGGATGCTAAAATGTATCTGTGGCTATCGATGGTACCTGGCAAAAAAAAGGGGCCATACTCATATAAATGGTGTTGTTACGGCATTTAGTTTGGACACTGGGAAGGTTGTTGATACTGAAATATTGTCGTGGAAATGCTCATGTAATTTTAACAGCAATGTATATAGCGATGAGTGTTCGGCAAGTTACATTGTAAATAGTAGGGGGAAAGGAGTTGAAGAGATGTACTTCTTTATTTTTGTATCTTTCATCGCTCACACAGACATTACACAATTTACGATATACACAATATTTGGACTCTAAAGCATACAAAGCAGTTTTAGAACCTAAACCTTAAAGATATGTCAATATTGAAAAATTAGAATGTGTTGGTCATGTTGTGTGTGAGAAAATGATGGGGACATGACTTAGGGCGTTAAAATCAAAATTAAAAGACAAACAGCATGAGGACATAAAATTCTAGGATGCCATAATGGCTTGATAGATGCATAAATAGACAAATTTTAAAGATATTATGTTTTGGCTATTCAAAACAACTCGGGAAACTTGTCAACCATAAGGCAAGCTATTTGGGCTGTATTTTTGATAAAATCTCCACAAATTTGAATCTGACACGGTTTTATGCCCGTGGGAGATGACTTGTGGTGTATATATAATATGTCCAAACTGAAAGGTTACACATATAAGCATAAACACAACTTACCTATTGCAATTAGGAATTGTATAAAAAGTATTTAGAGATCTCTAGTCTTGAAATTTATCTAAATGCTACTTAATAAAACTCAAAATATTAGAAGCGGAAATAGTATTTGGTGTATAATTCAAAAACTGTATTTGTGCAGTTGAGAACTTTAAAAACTACAGTATATGAAGCTATATATTTTATATAATGAAATCTTTATTACCAAATTAAAAGTTTTAGATGTATTAAAACATTTAATCCCTGGATTTTACAAATGTCGAACGTTGCAAGAAGTAGATTATGCGTGTATTAGAAAAGCAAGAATAGGCAGTTTTACAATGAACCAAAGAAGCTAGAATTAAAAACAAACAATTAAAATGTAGACAAGAAAATGATCTTGCAGATGACCCCAGCAATTCAAGTTATAGTTCTGGTATGCATTAGTTAATGGTAAATTTTTACTTTTTAAAACACTATTTCTCAAAGTGTAAATTTCAACACAAAAAGGGAAAATTTTTGAAAACACTACTTATTTTATAGCCTTGAAACTTTTTCACATGTGTTAAAACAAAAAATGAATATTTTAATGAGAGATTTTGTCAAAATTATTCAAAAAAAATTTATGGATTAAAATATACAAGATTTTCATCGTTTTAAAAATTTTGACGTGTTAATCCACATATGAATTTTTAAAAAACTAATCAAAATTTTGAAAAAAAGCTCCCATTAAAATAATAAAACAATACAAAGGGAAAACACAAAAAAAAAATTTATGACTGTACAACCTGCCAATTTTTAAAAAAGTTCCTTTAAAATTGGTCATTTTAACATTACGGAGATAGGGAAAATGCTGCGTGAAGTGACCCCCTTAACAGCTAATGTGTTGTCGAAAGACTAAGTTCAGGTAAAAAGTAATGTTTTCTGTTACAAGTGATCTGTTTGTGTGTGATATATTTTAAAGTTTATACAATTTTAAGGTTTATTATTAATTAAAATATTAAAAAATTACAAGAAATCTACACATTCACATTCTTAAGAAAATAATTATCTCTTAAACATAGTAACATAATTATCTTTGCGTCAAAATAAAATAATATTTACTATGAATATACACTTTTGTTTTCAAATGAAATAGTTACCAAAAAAGTAATATATTAAAGTTACCTAATTAAATAGAAATTAAAAAAATATTTTAGTATATAATATTAGCAAAGAACTTTTATTAGAAACCTCATTTGAAAATATGATTCGATTTATTTTCATGACGAATTGGACACTTAAGACAATACTATTTCAAAATACTCGTATACCTATTTTAAAATATAAAAAGTATGAAGAAAAATATGCGCATGAAGTAATACAAATAATTCAGAGCTTCAGAAACCATTACATGTGTGTAATTTTTTATTTTATTTAGTGGACCGTTAATATGAATTTATAAAAAGGTAAAAACATTTATATTATAATAATCAGAATGATTATTAGGTTAAGCCAATTAAAAAAAATTAAAAATGAAACGCAGGGAGCATTTTAAAATTTCCATTCAAAATTTTTAAATTTGAAAAAACTTTAAAAAAACATTTTTTTATTTTGTGAAAATAAGGTGATGATATCAACTATATATTCGCAAAATTTATTTATTCTACAATTAATTAAAGAAAAACAAAAATTATCAACTGCCACTTTCATATGATGGTACTAACGTATTATCACTTGAATCGCCATCTCTATTAATAACTCGCCAAGTTGACATCCCCAATTTCCTATGTGTCGTACGCACTGAATTGGCAACCAGGTGCTTCGTTTCATATAATGTTGCCAATAGATTGTGATAATACGTAAGTACCAAAATGGCTACTAAATAACGTTGATTATATACACAGTTTGGTTAATACATTATGAGTAATAACTAAAACACTATTGATATCTCCCTAATACACACATTTTGTACACATTGAAAAATCATATTGAAAGTACAAAAATCTTACCTTTTCTTGAAGAGAAATCTTGTGTGTTGATCAGTTAACAGTCACAAGATGGCTACTTTTAATCTTTAAATAAAATACACTATAACTACATTATCCCTTATTTACGTCTCTATTTACATTTTCATATCACTAAAAAGGCACTTCACAAAAAGCAAGAAACCGACAACACAAAACAATATCAACAAACTAAAGTATTATGCCGCCAATTCACCACGATTGCCAGCTTTCACTTTCAAATGTCAATAGCCGTGGTAATCAAGGGTATTTTGTAGGGTTTGTTAGCCGTTGCGTGCCGTGAGCAGCTTGTGATTATCCTGGTGGTAAATGACGAGTGAATGAGAGTTATATTAACGTCGCCCTTTTAAGCTTTACCTCGTTATTTTATACTATGGTCAAGTGACAAGGACGACATCTGAGCTGGTACTCTCTCTCCTAACTTCCACACTAACAAGAGGACGTTTGCGCCTCGATAGATTTAACGTACAAGGCGGTCTTCAGCGATACTTTGTGGTAAATGGCATTAGATATACTATGTACGAAGAGCAGTGTTACACCAGACACGGCCAGTTATCCATATATCGTATGATGACAGATTGTGATAGGTGTATATAACTTTCAAGTGCACACGTACAGTTCTTCAGCCTTTGTCTTACCTGCACAAAAATGCGAATTTCCAAATCCATCCATTGTCATGCCTCCTTTCCATACCAGCGAGTGAGTGAGTGAAATTAACGTCACACTATTCAGCCACACGAGGGCTTTTGGAGACGGACCTCGACATCTTGAACCATAGTCAAGTGATGAAGCACCCCCTCTCCTAGCTTCCACACCAAACCAACGTGAGGATGTTTGAGCCCCGACATATTTAACTTGCATTGGCCCGGATCTTCAGCAGAATTAGGCTCAAACTCATGACACGCCAGCCAAAAGTCTGTTCCTTGACCACTTGGCAACCGCGATCTTCCCACATCAGCAAAGGGCTAACTTTACGAACCACACACTCGTAAGGAGGAATCGCTTCCTTTAATCTTCTTCCCCATGACCTTCCTGCCAACATGTCTATGTAACAGAAAACGAATTAATTTAACATAAGTTTATCTTTTGACTGCGATAGAATGAGTGAGTGAATAATATATTAACGTCGCATCATTTAGCTACACAAGGGCTTTTGGCGACGGACCTCGTAATTTTGAAACAAGGTCAAATGACGAAGACGACACTAAGATGGAACCCAGTGAGATAAGATTAGGCCTACGCAACACGACGTTCGAATTGATGCTGTGAGTGAGTGAGTGGATATTAACGTCGAACTATTCAGCTACACGAGGGCTTTACAAATTGATGCTGTGAGAAAAGGCTTTAGTCTCTTTTTGTAGTATGCGTAGCCGCATCTTTGAATATATCGATGCACACTTTGTTTCAGAAATGTATTTCCAAAGATTATCTTCGCCCATATTAAAAAGTGTATTAACTTTTAACCGAATGCCTTACCGGAACAAATATAACCAATCGTAGTGATACGTTTTATAATACTGGATATTGTACAAACTGTGCTTTTTAAAACTTGAGTTTCTGGTTATCTGCCAGTGGCAAACATCAATTTGGTATCGTTACACGATTACATTACGTGTACTAAGATCAATAATTAGACCCCGAGCAGAGCGCACTGATAACCAATGTGAATCACTTTGCCTTATGTGCAGTTTGCCAACTTTGACATCACTGCGTTAGAATTATGAGGAAGATGGCTGAAATAGTCTTGTTCTTCTTACCAACTGAGCTTCACTGAAACGCGTTGGGATTAAGAATGAATTTTTAACGTTCTTTTCGTTGTTACTTTTTTACATAGACACATCACCATGAATTTTTCAAAATAACGATACCATATGTAGTGGTTAGAACCCGCAACCGTCAGGTTCGTAGCCAAGAAACATATCCACTAGACAAAAGTGATCACCTCTCTCCGGAGGATATTTTACTGGCTTTTATTTAGATACGTCTGCACTACTCTCCCACCAGTGAGTCGGTGGGTAGGCGAACGATTTTTTTAATTATTAATTTATTTTATTTTTATTTATTTTTCTTGCGATAGAGAGAGAGATGGCGCTACGATAGTTCAAAAAATTGCATTTTCTTAATTCAATCAAGGGTCCGTCCGGGTTACCAATATAGTGGTTAGAACCGGCGACCTTCGGGTTCATAGCCTAGTAACATATCCACTAGACAAAAGGGATCACCTCAGTCCGGAGGCTGTTACTGGCTTTTATGTAGATACCGCTACATATATATTTATTAACTTCGCACTTAAAGCAACACGCGGACAGTCACGGGGATCCCTTCTCTATTTCCACATCGCGTCAATAGGAGTAATTTGAGTCACTACAGTCTTAAAGTGTATCAGCTCCTCAACATGGCGTACCTTCAGAATCATCGTGACTTAAGACATCGCCAATCACGAGTTCGAGAGCATGGCCCCTTGGCTACCATAGTCTGTATTTAATTCAAAAGAAAAAAATTACAAAATAACAGATCGCAATGGCAATTTGATTTATTGTACATAGAACTATAAATTGCATATTTGTTCTTCCAAAGCTGATTTCAAATTTACTTCAGTGGCCTCGGTAGCCGAGTGGTATGGGTATCGGATTGTGGCTGGCTTTGTCACGAGTTCAAGCCCAGTACAACTAAAGACCCACCGTGTAGGGCAGCGATGTACGCTAAATCTGTCGAGAGCAGAAACGTCTTCCCGTTGGTGTGGTGTGGTAGTTAGGGGAGGGGGTGCCAGCTCAAGTGTCGTCCACGTCACTTGACCATGGTTCAAAATGACCTGGTCCGTCGCCAAAAGCCCTCGTGTAGCTGAACAGTGCGACGTTAATATTCACTCACTCACTCAAATTTATTTCAATACAAGAGAAAATTTACTGGAATCCAAAATAAATTTAATCATGATTGACCAACTTTATAACTTCTCAGAAACTACCATATCTTAAAATGTATTTGTGTATGATTATTTTTTGGAAGATCATGTATATTTACCTTGTTCTTCAGGAAAAATGGTTTCTTCTAATTTCTGCCCAAAAATTCATCATCTCCATCTCCGCTAATTTAGCTTTTGATGAATATTCAAGAAGTCTATTTGAGTTATTTTTTAAGTACTTTGAATCAATTAACATAAGGAATGTTTGTAATTTTTTGAAGTTACATAAATAATTACAAAGAACATTAATTGTTGAAAATAAATTGAGAAACAAAAGAATTAGATTGGATTTATGAACAGGAAAAAAAACACGAAATTTAATTTTCAATAGTTGAAAAAGAAGGGAGAAAAATAAATGAAGAAAAATACTATGAAAGAACCAGAGAGAACTAACTATACATAAAATAATTTTATTCTATAAACAACAAAGCATCTTCTTCAAACTTAAAAAACTTGAATCTCTTATTAATTCTAAATAAAATATGAAATCTGAAATAACAAGTACATAAAATATCATAGGTGGGAAAAACAAAGAACACATAAAAGCACCATTTCAAACTCTTGATTATGAGCATTAATGTCTTTCCTTTGTTTTGAAGTATAGTATTCCTCTAAAAAAAACCCATTTTATAATAAAAGACTCAATTAAATTCAATCTTTTTTTTTAACTTTTAAGGTGTCCGACTACTTGCAACAACATTTTTTTAAAAAATCGAGATTTTTTTGTGGTTTTTAGATTTATTCAGTACATTTTAAGAAAAATAGGCTAAAATTAAGAAGAGAAAAAGAAATTATTACAACTAAAATGGGTAAAAATTGACACAAAAAATTACATAAACAGGACCCGCTCTGTACAAATAGTAAATGAACAAATTCTCAATTTTTCAATTTTGATGCATTACTTTGCTATTCCTTTTTGAAGTGACCTTCAGGGTAAGAGATATTTTGATTTTTACAAAAACTGGAGCCCTTTATCTTAGTTATGTGAAATTGCTAGAAAAAACAGTGATTATATTCACATAAAGCATTGTAAATTCTGTAATAAAACGGTGATTGACAAATCTGAAGGTTAAAATACTTCTATTGTTATACAGAACATACACAAAAAATATCAGCAAATTCTTTTAAAAACTTTTGGGGCAATCGCTGTCCCCATTTGAGCTTTTAAAAAAACACATTTTGAGTAAAACGCATTTTAAAATTTGACATCTTGTGTAAAGTTACGGCATCAGCTTTTACTAAAACACTTGTAGTTTTTGTTCTAATGAATGTAAAATAAAAAAAACTTGGTATTAAAATGATCTATAAAATAAAATCATAAAAAAAATTATCATTTTTTAAAAAAAATCATGATTTGGGGTAGTCGGATACCTTAAACAAAAAGAGTTATCATGAGGTCAATAAAAAATATTATATATAATTAAAAAGAATTTAACAATATATATATTTTTATATCTCATAACATTAATAAATCAAAACTTGTACAAAGCAAATGGAAAATACATACTGTAATAATACATGTAAAAGACATTTTATAAAGCACATATGTCAATAACATGTGTGTGTGGCTAGACAGTAGAAAATTATCAAGATAGAAAAAAGATATTTTCCATAAGATATTCATGCTGTAGAATAACAGTGGTGCTTCCAGTAAAGTTAACAGTGCACAAAAGTGTATTTACAGGATACAATCTAAAAAAATTACCAAGTCACACAATTCTACAGCATAATTAGTATGCTTTATAAAAGTACACAACACATGCTACTTCAAAGTACCACTTTCCTTCAATAAACTTAAAGTTATCATATCTTTCCATTTGCACTTTATAAGCGATTACAAATAAATCGATTTTTTACCAACATTATTCCCAAAACAGTTTGAAAATTTATTTTTGTAAATTATTCAGAACCATTAAATATATAATAAAAAATGAAACATAAAACAGGATTGCATAAAGAAATTAAATGCATATTGTATAATATAATTTTTTTTTTTGGTAACCTAAAATTCTCGAGCAAATGCTTGTTAATTTTACACAAAGCACAACTAAAATATTACATAATATCACATGTTATATTTTAATAACCATATGTGAATATAAAATAATTATATTTTTCAAAAACCAGCTTTCTCAAAAGTATCACATATATACACTAATACATATAGAGAGAGAATTCACAGCTCTTATACATTCAAGAAAACACATTCAAAATATCTTTCAGAATATAATATTTCTACATAGTTTTTATAATTTCATTCTATTATTTAAACATGATCCATAATCTTTCAATATTATTGCTATAATAAATTTCTAGATTGTCCTATTTGCAAACTGGTATGAGTTTGTTATTTACTAAATCACATGTGTTAATTAAGCAGAAATTTTTAAAGATTTTCTGCTTCGTAACATGTAGATAAAGCTCAATATATTTGAAAAAACATTTATAAGCAAACAACTGTATTACACAAAGTACATCTACAAAAATTCATTTAGTGCATAAAAAAAGGAGTGAACCTTCTTATCTTTCAAAATTACAAATACTTTGGTCATCAGATATCAGAAACACATTCACTTAAATCAGGGGAGGGCAAATCAGCTCGTGGGCCACATGCGGCTCCAAAGAGTTTTTTTGTGGTTCGACAGCCAGAAAACCAAATTGACAGAAAATGTTCTCCAAATTTTGATCAACATATATTCCTGAGCAGTTTTTCTTGCATGAAGATCAACAAGAATAAATATAAATACAAGTTGGCAGACATTAATTTGCACACTATGATTAGAATTTCAACAATCTCATTCCTTATTTCAAAATAATTGTGAAAAGGTGTGATAGGGTACATTTCTCGTCAAACTGATTCTGATATTAAAGGTGCTTGCAGCTACGATATGAAATTAGCCCATTAAATTGAATTAAACCAATACTATTTTATTTATTAATTTTTATGGTACAATTTACACCTTTTCTGAGATGCAAAGTTAATTAATGAATGCAATCATTTTAAAAAGGCGCAGTCCTCCAGAATCAACAGCTTCTACAATGTGACCTACGAGCCAAAACAATTGTGCACACCCCTAATTTAGATGCTTATGAATTTTTTTTTATCAAAAACTGCCTCATTTACATAACATTACAGATAATAGAATGTATCAGTTACATTTATTTAGTAGTTTAAAAAATGATTAAAGGACAAATATATTCACAATATACTTATGAAACACGAGTTTGTATTGGACAAAAATATCCAAAATATGCAAAACATTTATTTTACTAAATACTGTCATCTTAAATTCGTTGATAAAGTTGAAAAACTTTAAATTGTATGCAATGCACACATCACAATAATACAATGAAACATCAAGAGTATAAGTATTGCATTAAGTTGAGATGAAAGTTTTCATGAAGAGGTTTACTCTGATTATATTTACACAAAACACACTTATAGAAAAGTTAGTAATCAATAAATATGGGACAAAGAGTGATAGTAATGTAAAAATATGATTACATCTGTTTGTTTCAATTTTTACAAAATCAGTTATGTTTATAATGCTTTATATATTTTGTAAAGATTTTCTCATTATTAATACATACATATTGCACTATTACAAGTAAAAAAAAAATAAATTAATGAGAAATAGCTCTTTCAAAATAGTTTTTGGTTTTATTTTATATTAGTTAAATCAATAATGATTAACATATGAAAATCATATCAAGAAACACAAAATATTTAGAACCTTAAAAAATATTAAGAAAATTTTTTTTAGGAATCATGAATCATTAAAGGTAGAAATTTAATATTTCAACGAAAACTTTTTAAGTCCACATGATTAAAATCTCTTTATTTCACAAACTAAATTTAGTTTCAATAGTTACGAAATGCCTTTTTGCTATAAATAATTAAAGTAAAAGTAATTTTAATTATATATGGCCAATTTTACAATGCTAAGGTTATATAAGAAATTTTACAAATTTTTAATTGATTAGTGCATATAAATTAAAAACAATATTTTAAAGAAACTATTTTGCAATGAAAACAGTTTTCTCAAAAATATCAATTTGTTATAAATCAAAAATAATATATCTATATAATCTATTTTTTTATAATTTATTTTGTATTAACTCAATAATAATATAAACTTACTTAACAAACAATGTTTATTGGTTTTTAATGCTGATATATTAAGAGCTTTCAGAAATTTAAAAAATAAAAATAATAATATTTCGGAACTTAAAGCTGGTGAAAAGTTTTTTAATAAATTGTCTTTTTTTGGACCACATCTTTTTTATACCTTTTCTGTATCCCTTTCATTTTAATCATCATCATCATCATCAAAGGGCAGGTATAAGTTATTGCTTAATTGAATAAATGTTTGATTGCAGCTCACTGATTTAACAAATTATGACTAGTTTTATATTCTTTTCTAATTAAATGTATTTGAATGCACTAAGTTCGTTTTATTATAAAGCTTTGCCTTTATGGTATTCTGCCACTACACTGTGCAATTAAGATTTTTACGATATTATGCACGTAATTCTAATCGGCAAATATTCATTATGCATTAAAGAATCAGTTAATCAAATTATTAACACATAGTGTGAAACTGTACAGTTATACAAAACAAAAACATAATTCCTAAAACGAAAAACAGAAGAATTGAAAACAACTCTATAAACCACTTCAGACCAGCTGAATATGTAGAATAACTTTGAAAGACACCTTTTAAATTATATAAACATTAATAAAATATATACATTTTTTCAAATACTTCAGGAACAATCCTTTCCTGTGGAGCCACTGTACATTCTGTCTATATTTTCTCTCAGCAACAAGACATGCTCTGAAATTAAAATTTCAATGCATTCGTAAAAATATTTCAAAAGATATGATAAATTTTAATTAAAAAAAATAATAACATATCAAAACTATATATCAGAATTAAATTAAAAAATGATACATTTATTAAAATGCATTAAGCATAATACCAAATATCATATAAATTACAGAAATTTATATAAAGCTTTACCTTTTGATAAGCTTGCAATAGTACATTGCTTACGTAGAAATTCCATTGCAAACTGCTTGCTAAGTCCAAATGCATACATATTGTATGTAAAAGTTCTGTAAATAAAATTTTGAAATATAGTTTTTTCCTCAGAAATTTAATAAAAGTTTTTTGTTTTTGTAAGAAAGATTGCAATAGCTCAGTAGTTTTCACAAAATATTAGAAACTCAAGAAATGTACACACTAAGACTAGTGAACCATATTTTGTTTATTACTCTCTGTCCTATTTGACTGAAGTACTAAAAGTGCTGGAGGGCACTTGTGTTCATATATATGTACAATGAACAAAGAAAAGATTCAATTTGGAATATAAAATTAGTAAAAAAATTTATAATTCTCAGATTATTTAATTAATAGTAATAATTAAAGTACATTCATAAAATATCAAATGATAGTTTAAGATTATTAACTTCATTTAAAAAATTTTCTCTCTATTTACTTATACACAAAATAATAAAATTAGCAGTTTACATGTAAAGCAAGCAGTTTTAAAATTTTATTCTTAAATGCCATAAGGCAATAACACATGTCTTACTTAGAGAGATTATAAAAATCAATTTAGATGCTGATAATTAGAGTGAATATAAATCCTAACTGATTTCATACAGAAATACCACAATCATTCAATGCAAGCAATTTATTGATACAAAATTTCTTTAAAATGCAATTAAATATGGTTCCACTGGCTCCTCCATGCTTCTGAATTTAAACTTATATTATTCTGTTTATTTATACATAAATAATGTTAGCTGTGATCAGAATAAATGGTTGAATATACTTCCTGTTATAATGAAAACAAATATTTTTTTTAAGTTTCATACACTTCAAGAATTAGATTTTCACACATAAAACAATCTTTTTCTTAATTTTTTTTTTAAGTTGTTATGTTCTATTGTACATTTTTTCTTTAAATTTTAAATGCCATAACGTTTTGAAATTTGTTCACATAAACATATTTAGAATGAGAACAAAAAGAAAAATAAATATTAAATTCTTAACATAAAATTAAATAAATTTAATTTAAAACATACACAATTTTATTTATTCAGAACAACAAAACTAAAAAGCTACTGTTAATAAAAATATATGTAAATATGTTTATTAAAAGGTATTTGAAATTTGAAAAAACTGTATAGAAACACTTCATACAGAATGCAAATTATAAAAAAAAAATTAATTAAAAATAGACCTACCCTAATTGGCCAAAGAAAATATTTTCTTGAAATTTCTTTTCATCTCTTAAATCTTCAGCACTATACTGACCAAGATCATCCCTGTAAAAGAAAAAGGAAAACTCAATTCTTTAAAACTGAACTTTCTTCAATATACATATCACAATTTAACAAATGCTTATTACTCTATAATTTTTTAACATAATTTTTCAATATAATAACATACAGAAAAATAACCATTACATATAACTTTAAAAAAAAGTTACCTAGTTGGAATCTGTCTGTTGGCTCTTTCACACTGTACTGCATCAAAGAAAGCAGCATTCCAAAATCTCACAGATCTCCAAATAGGTTGATCTTTCAAATAACTAAATAAATATTCCCTGCAAGAAGGTCGTCCTTCCCGAAGACCTATTAAGCAATTATGATATAAATTAAATATATAAAAATCAAAGCAAGTTAATTTTAACATGACATTTATACACTGCATATAAAACAGTTAGTTTCATACGAATATTCTCTTTTAGTTATTTTTAAATACTAATTCATTACAAAATTGCCATAATGAATAAGAACAATATTTCACCATAACTAACTTTTCTGATCATAATATACTAGTTTCAAAATTAAATGTAAAGAGAGCCTTTTATGTATATTGTGTTTGTGCATCGTGTTCACTCTCAAATTTTGGGAGAGAGCAAGAAAAGTGGATTGCAGGTACTGGAATGAGTTCAGATGTGCAACACAGAGATTCAAGATTCAGACTTCTCTTCACACATATGTGGAACTCTTCTTACGAAGAAATACCAACTACCGCTACTAAGGACCCACCGTGCTCCTATAAAGTACTACTTTATAGTCACACCTGCCCTTCCATCTGAATGGCTCGACCTAATTAACTTAACATCTAATAAGGCCGAGGCCATTACCGACGAGCTAAAATTTTGCGCTTTGGAAACCATCGAACAAAGATATCCCGCGAATGAGAGGCTCCATGTCTATACTGATGGTTCATACCTATTAGGAACAAACGGAGCCGGTAACGGGATGGTTCAGCCGGCTGTTGGAAAACTCAATGGCTGTGGGAGGGAAAGCCACCAATTACGATGGTGAGGTCCCAGCTGTCTATGCAGCTACAACACAATTACTAGCTGCTGGTCTAGCTCCTGCAAAAGTTGTCTTCTGCATCCGACTCCCAAGCTGCAATTTCACCCTTAAGAAGTAACGCACCAAGTGACTACCTTAACACAACTCAGTGCCGAAATAAAGTTGCGGAGCTCATTTTATATGGCTGAACAGTGGCCTTATAGTGGGTCCAAAGTCATGTTGAGATCCCCTGCAATGAGAGCGCTGACTAAAAAGTCAAGCAGGAAGCAGAGTCGCCTCAACCGGAAGTCCCTTTGACCCTCAGAAGAGGAAAGAGTATTATATCCACATACATTTACAAATGTACTGCCTTGAACCAAAAAAAACCCAAGAACCTTGGAGAAGCCATGGGAAACCCTGGCCATTGTGGATCCTATCCCGAGGCACCTGGAAAGAGCCGAGGCTGTTGCCCGCTTTTGCCTAACCACCGGTCATGACTTTTGGGAGTATACCTCCACTGGCTTGGCTTGGCTCCTGACGAGGCCTTTTCACTCAGCGGTCCTGCCTGGGTGGATGACGACCACCTGCTCCAATGCACTGGACTCGATGCATACCCGACTGAAGACGTCGTCAGTCGGTACTGGGAAGCTTGGTGTCAAATGGCCAAGAAGCCAAGCACAGGCGTTGAATAAATAAATAATAATGTTTATAAATTTATTATTATTCTATGGTTTACATGAATTAAAATAAGATTGTTTCTAAAAGTCAACGAACAAAAACTTGAAACATAAAAATACTATTTCCATTGTTTTAATTAATGACAAACCACATGGTCCATCAATACAATTTTAATTTCAATGAACAGCAACATTAAAATATATTTAGTAGAGAAAGATATTTAAATTTAAAAACACATCAATTATACAATGCAATAAAAGTTAAAAAAATTACCTTGAGAGAGAGAGAAATGATTTTATATAAATACATATATATATATATATTAATTTAAGACTATAAAGTAGTGGTGTACACAGACCTCTCATGTAAGAGGGGTAACATTAAAAAAAACAGATTGATAAAAGCCCCCAAGGGAATCCCAGGAAAATTAAAAATTTGTTGGTCTATGGTTGAACTTTTTTTCTTATGTTTTATTGATAAAAGAACGACATAAAACTAGAAAACAATCTTTTACTACCAAGCATAATAATTTTCAAAATAAACAAAAATTTACACACCCCACAATGTCTTTTTTCCAATTTAAAAGGGATTTTTTAATAAATAAATTACCTATTTTGTATAGAAATAACACCAAATTTAAATTCGGGGCCGTAAATATCATACAATAAAAATAACTACTTTTAAAAAGATTTTTTAAAACCCCCTTCTTTCAATTTGATAGAAAAAACCCGATAAAGTAATTATGAAGCATGGGGGAACGATTATATATTACAAACCCACAAATTTCACAAAAACTTTCTTCTTAGTAACTTTAGATAATGAACTAAAAAAGAAGGAAAAATGGGGTTGTTTTTTCCCTTTTTGATCAAAGATTTCCGGGGAAAACCGTAAAAAGGGGCCCGGGAACGCGGTCCCAGTCACGGAATTTGGGGACAAAATTCCATCGAAGATTATCTCGCGGAATAATGGATAGATGTGGTGTATATCCATATTTTACAAAATCTTCACGAGACATGATACAGGAGTTTGGAAAGAGTGCTTAAGTATTATAACAAATGTGCGTGAATGTTAAAGCAGCCGACGATAACAAATGACTACACAAAAACAAATCGACATATATACACCGAAATTTTTTTAACAGATTATTTAAAGTACGTATGTTTTTCAATAAGTAATAAGACATTTTACTGCCGCAAAACCACTCATCGGAATAATTCCTGTGGCATAAGAAAAGTTTGTTTCTGTATTAACAAAGCTACAAACAGATGGCGTGTACAGACTCGTATTCTTGAGTATCACGTGCTCGAACTGAAGCGTGTTTGTGGGCGCCTACGAGACGCGGCCAGTTGTCGAAATAGAAAAAAATCTGCATAAATCAGCTTTGGGAGACCTTGATATGATACGATATGATTAAAGACTGGAACAAAGAAGCAACAATATCTTAAAACCCTTAATCACAGTATAGATGAAGTTTTTGTTGAAACCTGATCAGCCATAAAACAAAAAAACAGTGAGGAAACATCCATCTTCACCTATTCTCAAGAAAGCAAAAACTGACGCCTACGAGACGCGGCCAGTTGTCAAAATAGAAGCATAAATCTGCATAAATCAGCATTGGAGACCTTTGATATGACACGATATGATTAAAGACTGGAACAAGAAGACAACAGTATTTTAAAACGCTTAATCACAGTATAGATGAAGCTTGGTTGTATTACCATGATCCAGCCATAAAACAACAAAGCAGTGAATGGAAACATCCATCTTCACCTACTCTCAAGAAAGGAAAAGCTGACGCCTACGAGACGCGGCCAGTTGTCAAAATAGAAGCATAAATCTGCATAAATCAGCATTGGAGACCTTTGATATGACACGATATGATTAAAGACTGGAACAAGAAGACAACAATATCTTAAAACGCTTAATCACAAAATAGATGAAGCTTGGTTTGTATTACCATGATCCAGCCATAAAACAACAAAGCAGTGAAGGGAAACATCCATCTTCACCTACTCTCAAGAAAGCAAAAGCGCGCCTACGAGACGCGGCCAGTTGTCAAAAAAGCAAAATCTGCATAAATCAGCATTGGGACCTTTGATATGATACGATATGATTAAAGACTGGAACAAGAAGACAACAACATCTTAAAACGCTTAATCACAGTATAGATGAAGCTTGGTTGTATTACCATGATCCAGCCATAAAACAACAAAGCAGTGAATGGAAACATCCATCTTCACCTACTCTAAGAAAGCAAAACTGACGCCCCCAGGAGACGCGGCCAGTTGTCAAAAAAAGCATAAATCTGCATAAATCAGCATTGGAGACCTTTGATATGACACGATTATGATTAAAGACTGGAACAAAAAGACAACAAATCTTAAAACGCTTAATCGGTATAGATGAAGTTTGGGTTTGGGTTTACCATGACCCAGCCATAAAACAAAAAGCGTGAATGGAAACATCCATCTTCACCTACTCTCAAGAAAAAAACTGTGAAAATCGGCTGGTAGTTATGACCATTTTTTTTTTTATTATGAAGGGAAGAAATCAAACGCTGTTGAACCGGTACTACCATAAGCGACTCGTACTACACGAATGTCCTCGAACAATGGTCTTACCGTTAAAGGAAACGTCATTGCTCGAAATGGCTTCCATTGCACCATGACAATGCCCCAACCACACATTCTCGTTGCGTATTGTATGTTTCAAAAAGGGGAACGTGAATTTTACCACACCCCATACAGCCCTGATCTCACCCCAAGCGATTTCTGGCTGTTCTCAACAAAACCATTGGGAGGTAAGCGTTTGCAAGCAACAAAGCAGTGTAAAGCTGCGTAGGCGGTTTAAAAAATCTCACAAAACGGACTTTTACATGTTTAAAAGTGGACAGAGCTTTGGGATAAATGCATTAAGTGCCACCAAAGTTATTTTGAAAAAAACACATGTAAATGATGACGATTAAAGGTAACCTTTTTCTTTAATATAATTTTAGTCTCATTACTTATTCAACAGCCCTCGTAGTTGAAAAAGCACTCGTTCTAAACAAGCTTTACAGCGCTCCAGAAACTCCCTAGAACAGTTCCACAAGTAGGAACTCATACAGATAAGATCTCTGTCTTGTCACAGACAACTATTTATTATTTGTTTATTTATCCAACGCCCGTGTGCTTGGCTTCTTGATCATTTGACGCTTCCCAGCACCGACTGACGATGTCATCAGCCGGGTATTCAGCGAGTCCAGTGCATTGGGGCAGGTGGTCGCCATCCATTTTGGCATGGCCGCGGAGTGGGCAGGCCTCGTTAGCAGCCACGCCAAGCCAGTGGAGGTATACTCCCAAAAAGTCATGTCCGGTAGTTAGGCGAAAGCGGGCAACAGCCTCGGTTCTCTCCAGGTGCCTCGGGATTGAACCCACAGTGGCCAGAGTTTCCCATGGCTTTCCAAAACTCTTCGTTTTTTGAGGTCATGGCAGTATATTTGTCAATGTGTGTGAAGCTGATGTTCTTTGCTCTTTTGAGGGTCAAGATAACGGTGATCGCTGTTACACATTTAGCACCACCCAGGGAGCAGCACGTGTAGCTTGAGAAATGCCACGGACGCATGTAACTTTGCTCCCAGGCAACGCACAAACAAATTCTGATCTCGACTCACTCGATCGTCGCCTCAAATGTTCCTTGTATAGCCTCATGGAAATTTCAAGAATGGTCCTTCCCAGAGACTTTTCATGGGTTCCTTGGCGATATCACTTCCACCAAATTTGTCCCTAAGGGCAATAAATTTACCAATCTGGTAAACTTGGTCACATTTTCTAGGGGATTGCCATGATCTTATTTTTCAAATTCCCGCAGGATGGCGCACTTTCCCAGTAAAACTCAATTTTCCCATAAGCAGTACAACGTTACAGAGAAAATAGCATACGTGGCGTGTTTCAGAATTGCCCTCTTCAATTCATAGTGGCTCATTTCCAATAACTCGTTCCGCTTTTAGCGCAACATCAATTAAATCAACCCAATGACAACAAATATTCGAGATCAAGGAATACAGCATTATACCGAGTCTCTAGATGTAAAACATGAATTATTATTAATATTATTAAAATATTTTAAGCTTGGCGTTAAAGAGAGATATCAATTTTCTTTCGTGTTTGGTGCAATAAACAATATGTGTGTGTTGTACCTTTTCAGATAATTAAGAACTACAGAACGGTAGAAGGGAGGAGGACTGAAAAAGTAATTTCCTCTCACATGATGGGATATTTATTCCTAATAGTTTATGTGTGGAAATACCCGATAAACTTTTAACATTGCGATAAAAATCAATTTACGTTTTTACCGATTATGGTCTTTCCAAGCTCCGCCTATGTCTTATAATAATCCATTAATAATTGTCTAGTAATGATTCCATCATTTTCACATAATGTTAAAAAATAGGATCCCAAATTAAAGCACTTTTTACGATTTAAAAAAAACTACCACTGGGATATGAATATTATACTCTTATTTCGCAATTTTTAGGTACTAGTAAATTATATCCTCTAATTGTGCCAGTTATGCATGAATCATAAGTGCCAATCCATTTTTTTCTGATGTAAAATGCGTTCCATATTTCGCTTCCTATTTTGTAATGTTCAATGAGTTACAAACTTTTCGTTTCCAAGCGGGGGGAAAAATGCATGTTTATGGAATGTTTTTAAATTTCAAGAATGCTATGCGAGAAACAAGAGTTGGCAATACAAAAAATTTTACGAGTTTATAAGTAATCTGAAACGATTTTCTACCTGAAAATATGTATTTTAAGTTCAAATCGAGCTCTTTGATTATTAGCAGGTTTGGCCACGTGTACTTTCAATTTTTATTTGGTATAAAAAAATGTTTCGAGCAGACACGTAGGACAAGCAAATTAATAAAATATGAATAGTTTTGTATATAACGTATATTTTCGAATGTAAGCCGATCCGTGTATAACCCGAGAGTACGTTTTTCTTCAAAAAATCACCCAAACTGGGAAACCCTTGTACAAAAGTAATTGGTTGGGGAGATACTTAATTTTTCAAATATGACGCCATGAAGGCGGAAATATTGCCGAGCAGCTAAAACGTGTGGAATATTTTCCTTTCTAACAGGCATAAACAGGCTAACGATAATAGTTTTATTTCTGTTAACCCTATCTAAAGCTCTAAAACATTTTTGTTTTCCCATTCATTTTTCCTTGTGTGACGTTTAAGAAAAATAATGGTAGCGTGATATTTATTAATTTAAATATTTGGTTTATTTACGTCACAGCTACTAATTAAAGTATAAACACCGAAGTTATTAAAAAGATTGGTTAGTTCATTAGAATCCAAATTCTGTTGCTTGTGAGGGAGGAGATTCCATTTGTTCTGTTCGAAGTTTTCCAACGCACTTCTCTCTGCCCTTTCTTGGGTCTCGGTATGGTAGTGGTCGGCCTCTTTATCCTAGAGTTACATCCGGCTCGTGGACGGAGTAGGGGGTTGCTCACGGCGTCAAAGGTTGCCGGGGCGATGACCAAAGACAAGACCTCGCAATATTTTAAGGATGTATGTGTGCATAGGAACACGGTGATCCCCATCCACAAAAAAGGCCGACTTTCAGTGCGCGATGGGGAGAAGTTACAATTTGTACATAAAAAGTGTAAATCATACTTTCTCGACTTTTGTTTGTTTGAAAAATGAGTGGGAAGAGAAACCGCATACAACCGATCTCGACTTATGTTTCATCCCTGGAGGAAAACTCGCTGCATGTTTAATAATTTTTTTGCTTTTTGCATCTCAATGAATAAATGTGAATTTTTTAACTATTCAAAAACCCTCGGTTTCTGACATCGAAGGATTTTGAAAATTTTTTTTTGGTTTTGGTTGTTTTTAGTAAGTGTTCCATTCAAGACACCCAAAAGCAAAATGTTTAAAAAATCGTTGGTGGTAGCGAAAATGTTTAAGAAACCAGTTTTTCTGAGGAGTGATTTTAAACAGCCTCTTACCTTAAATTTAAAGATTATCAAAAATTTCAAGGAAATAAGTTTAATTTTAACACTAGAACTCCGTTTATGTCAATTAGACATGGAGCCTGTTTGCTTTGCCCCTTTCCGCCTTTTTTGCAGGAATTTGAAAATTTTTTCGTGACTTTTAATCACTTTCCTGGTGATACACAGAAAAGGTTTTTAGTTCTAGGTTAATTGGGATGTTTTTTAAAAAATACCTAGAACGTCCGCTGGTGTCATTTTGACACCAAGAATTTATAAAAAAAAGTGTTGTTCAACAAAATATAATTCACTAAGAAAATTTATTAAAAAAATCCCCAAGTCCTATCGCACTTTTTTTTCCCCTTGAATGCATGTTATTGAGTTCAAATGGAAATGAATCATATCCCAAAATTGGGGCCAAGTTTTCTTACATAGTATTTGCTTATCTGCCATAAAAAAAAAAAAATTAAAAATTTTTTGAATTTCGAATTTAGTGCAGAGCAAACACCCTGAAACGATGGACTTAAAAGGGTTAAAACCCCCATGAAACCAATTTGTTGGGGGGAAAAAGAGAAGAGAGAGAGAGAGAATCGGCTCTAATTTAGAATTCCCGTGAAGACAAAGTTTTAAAAAATAGGAAGAATCTGGGAAAAAAGCAATATAATTATAAAATTCCCGTAACCTGATATATATCCTGGGATGAAACAGAATGGATACAATAAAGTAATGTTCCCGCAGATTTGACTGAAAGTTTTGGGCAAAGCGGTGGTCCAACAACTTCGGAAAACAATAATGTAAACATAAGAAAAATTACAGGGAAAAAATATTAAAAACTTTCAACTAAATCTACTGAAAAAAGTCCTGCAATTATTTGTTAAAACGATTACTTTATATATTTTACATAGCGGTGTCGAAACGAAACTGGTGTAAAGGTTTGGCATATAGCGCACTTGGAGGCTTGACACATAGCGCACGATAGATTAGAAAGAGGGCACTGCTGTGGACTGTTTTGGCCATTGAGCGGGAAGGAGAGGGGCCCTCGAAAGTGAAAATGAAGGAAGATGCCTGTAGTTCCCTATGCAATTTATAATTGTAAATAGAGTTGTAAATATAGTGATGTGCTTTGAAGAAAAATGATAAAAACGGTAAATCCAGTACATTGATATTTAATTCAACTACATGACGATACAACACCGGTGGACGTTTAAGGGTAATCGAAATCCCGGACGTTCTAAGAGTTAAACTATTAAAATTTTTTTTAAGTTGAAATAAAATAAAATAAAACATCACTGCGTACATATATATTACACATTCAACAACTTATTTTAATCATCAAAATAAAAAGAAAGAAGATTCGAGATGAAAGTTTTGTTTTTAACAAAAATATACACATTGACAGATAAGATAAATAGAAAAATAAAGTCATCAGAAAAGAACATCACGCGACAAACGAAAATTTGAGAAAAAAAGAAAAGAAGAAAGAAAGAAGATAAGATAATTGTGAAGCTACAGAACAGAAGCATTTAATTCACGTGTTTTTATCATCACTAAAGATAAAACCGCATAAGAAAGTTTGTAATAAAAGTTCTCTCTGGGAATAAAAGCAGATTCAAAATGATATTCCTAATTTCTATTTTTAAAAAAAATTCTTTATGATAATTCTAGCAACTGATAATGGCAATTTCCAATTAAATAGTAACGGAAGTGACGTAGAAAAGATGAAAGTGAAATCTGATTAATTTTAAATCAGATATTCTCTTCGAGGAATTCAAATAACACATTCTAGAAAAATCAAAGCACTTTTAGTGTTATTCAAATTAATAATTTAAGCGAAAAATCAGCTTAAAAATAAACTAAAAAACGAACATTAAAAAAGATACGATTTCATTGCATAAATGTCCAATACATTTGACTAAATTAGAGACATAAGAAGCTTATTATTTTCTAATTAATTCAAGAAATAAAACCAATGGCTTAGTAAACTGGGTAACATAAGCAAATAAAGTTTTTTATCAAATCTAAAAACGTTAACAATTGCCGCGATTCATAGTGGAAAACCATTTCTGCGCATGTTCAAAGGGAATAGTTTTGTTTGCTCATGCACGAAAATAATAATCTTTATATAAGTTTGGCGACGTTTTTTAAACTGTAAAAATTGGTCGACGGTCAATACGTAAGTACCCTTCCTTCTCAGAATTTCATTGTTAACCACTATGAGAAATATAAATAAATAAATGTTTAACTGAAAAGGAATTGGTGGTCTGAATTCTCATTTAAAAACAATATTTTGTTGCATTGGTATTCAATTCTAAAAGGAAACTTTTAAATACTTATAATAATTTCTATAGCTATATATATGAACTTACTCTCATGATAAAATGTAAAACACATGTTCATAACAGACTTAGCTGGTGAGAAATCATCCGCTTCGGCACATTCAAACAACACAATAGCAAAATATTGCACGAGACTATAAAATGTTGATTCTTTCACTTGTTTATTATGGACCCTCTGGAAGTAAAAAATAGTGCATAAATACAACAGTATTGAAAGACATACGTTATAATAATGTAAAGCAGATAAAACAACTAAAGACTAACCTGCCCATTGACACAACGAGCAAACCACAATCGTCCGATTTCATATCGACAAAGCTCCCCGAATTTTGCCTTTTCTTCAAAGGTAATTGAGGAACTATAGAAATAGATAACAACCAAAGAGATTAGGACCACAAATATTAAAACACATATGTACAGGGACGTCTCAAGGCATGGGCAAATGGGCCCTGACCCAGGGCCTCAGTCCGAAAGGGGCCTCGCAGTGGCGTAACGTACATCCCGCGTTGCGGGAACCCAGGAATCTAGGGGGCCCAAAAGAATGACTGCCGCCAAGCACGTATGCTTTGTAAGATCTTGCTTGGGGCACAAAACCTGACTTTGCAGTGGGGGCCTAGTATCCTGTCCTCCGTTACGCCATTGGGGCCTCGTTTCCTTTTCGACTCAGCCTTAATAAGATAATGATTCGAATAATTTCAACGGTCAGATGTTTCTTACGGTTGTATTCTCCAAAAACTGGAATTTCGGATGTACACTGGTCACATGTACACTGATTACATGTGATGACGTCGTCCATGCACAGGCCTAAGACTATCACCATACACCATCATTACTCCTTCAGTCAAAAGGCGGCAATCGGTCGAACCGGCTTGGGCGATTGTAAGTCAAGTTGTTTTGGGTTATTCTTTGTACGAGTATTAGATAACGTATGCTATGTACTACCCCTACTTGTAAAGGTCATGTGGGACCTACATTTGTGTAAGGGCTCAAGGCCTCAAGAAGTCTTAAGACGTCCCTGTATATGTAGATATGATTTGAAATATATAATAGCAAATTACCTGTCGAAAAATATCTTCTTCACAAAATGTTTCATAAACTCCATTGCTTCCATAGTAATATCATCAGGTTGACTATCATTACTAGGACTAGATGCCCAGGAATGCAAAGAACTTCCTGATCCAGATCTTCCGAAGCCGAATCCACGACCTTCTGGTATAGATTCGGCATCGGAAGAATCCAAAGAAGTACTCTGGCCGCATGGATCGGATTCACTGCCAATACCAAGAGATTCGGTGTGACGGAAGACGTAGAAAGGATCATTTCTGGATGATCTGTAGTCTGTACCACTAGCGGACAGACTACTGCAGTTTCCTAAGCTTTGACCACTGTCTACTGTATCTAACGATTCCTGGGAATGGGAATGATCTTTCCAAGGTTTCGTTTTCACATCGAAGGGATTGATTTCTGGCTGACCATACACAGATCGGTCTTTATGCCTAGTGCTTCTTCGTTTAGAATATCGGTGCCTAGCTATTTGCTCAGTTTTTGTCACAGGTAAGCTTATTCGACGGACGTCTACTTGAGAGCTACTGTTCGATAATTCATTAGCCGCGGAGTTTTTGCGTGAAGTTTCATCACTTTTGGACGATGAATCAGAGTCCAAAGCATCTAAACTTAAGCTCAAAGCTGCTTCCAACTTAGAAGATAAATCAGTCAGCAGACCCTGATTTGATTGTATGACAGAACTGAAAAAGCCCTGGCCTTTTTCGTTTGTCCATTGCTTGTCTTCACTTCCCGAGCTGAAGAGAGTTTTTTTACTGAATGGTTTGTGATTGCTGAAAACTGATGACAAAAATGATTGAGGTTTCTTGGGCGAAGTTTCTTGCTGGCTTTCGGGTGATAACTGTGATTGTTTGGTTTCCGAGGAAGACATGCTTACCTGTAAGGATAATTAGTCACAGTTAATATAAAAAAATTGAGAAACATAAATTTGACAAATAATTAAAAATATAATGCTTATCTAATTTTTAAATAAAATATTTGATATTTAATTTAATATTTAAAAATTACCGAAAAAATGTAATGTCCATTACATTTAAACGAAATTTCATCACTTTCTGAAGCAAAAATAAATAAAGACGTTTTTTTTAGCTCTATATAAACTCTTCTCACCATTCGCTTATCTTTCTAATTCCATTTCCCAATCCATAACAATTTCCCTCCCGAAATATACAACAAATTCCTTTATCAATTATTCTAAACACAGATTTCTAGACACTTTAATAAGACGCAGCAGTGTCTTGGAATTTATGCCGTCACAGGAACCCAACTTTTCAAAGGCTACTATTCCAGAAGGTATATGAGAACGGTCTGTTTGCATCCCGCTACTTAGAACCCATTTAGCATGTGTGCATAACATTGGTATCGATTATCGATGCCTCAATAGCTTAATTATCGATGAACCTCAATATGAATGGAGTCGGGGATTTACTATGTCCCCCAACATTTGATAAAAGACCTATTTGGGCACCATCATATTGGACGAAATTGGGATCATACGTACGAAAAGGCCTCCATATTTTTGAGAGTAGCCCTAGCACTGTTGTCATTGGGATGAAATGTTGGTGCCTTATATTTACCTATTTTGGGGTGCAGATTTGTAATGGATTACGGCGCTTATCCTTTTATAGACTATGCATTGCTTTTAAGAGAAGATATTCACCCGATGGATTGGCCAGCCAAGTCACTCGACCTTAACCGAGTACAATATACAAAGGCTTTTAGAAAGACGCTTGTAACTCACTTAACCCCTCCCAGAACTATTCAAGACTTAACATAAAATGTTGAATTTCTATAGTGAAAGTTGTATAACTGTAAGAGAGGGCCAAATTCCTAATCAACACAATAACTTTATATTTAGATTTTTACTGCGCTGACGAACCGTACATCTGCATGTCTATCATTTGCCGCTTGATTGTTCCAGTTTTCAAGATGTGATTGTAATTAAAATTCCAACATCTTCGGCTTTTAATTATTTTTTTTTCATTTATCTTTTCCAATGTGCGAGGAGTTCCGCAAGTGATATCCAAGGGATATAATTCAAAAGATCTCTAGAGGGGGTGGAGGGGGTCTATCTACTTCATTTACAGTGATTCCATTATATGAAGCGATATAAATAAGTATTATAGATTTATCATCATCAACAATATTCATGACATGACATTCCATTCCGTCCCATATGAATTTGAAATATAATGACAATGCTGATGACCTTGCAAAGGGTGGTACTTCGATGACTCAGGTCAATGAGGAACCTCTGACGTATCTTGAACTATACTCGAAATGTAAACCATAAACATCTGGAAACAACCGCCACCGCATCCGTGGTATTTTAGTCAGTGCCCTGGAGCGTCAATCAGTTTTAAAGGAGACAGGAGAGATCAAACTACTTTTGCTCGACTATCTACTAAAAAGGTTTAAAGCCCCTCAGATTCTCCCATGGCGCCAAGACTTTTCCAATTTGCACCAAGTGTAAAGATGCAGAGATTATACCGCAACATTTACTAGAGTGCATTGACTTGCTACGGGAAGGTCCTTTTAAGAGGCCCATTTTAATTTTAGATTTTTTAAGGGCGAACAAACTCATGGATCTGGTCTGATTCAGATCAGAGGACAAGAAAGAAGATGGCACGACAGCCCAGGATGAGCTAAGACCTTCTGAATCAGACGTTTCAAACCTCCTCTAGAGGCAGCCAAATCCTCCAATTCTCTTAATGCAGTTGAAATGGCTGTAGTTTCGATAATAAAAATTAAATTAAAAGTTATTTGTAAAAAAAAAAAATTTCACAGATTATGCACATTTCATTATGGGCATTTTTCTTTGGGATGAGAATTTAAATTGATGCTTTATATTTGTTGTTTTAAAACCAGTTGTTGCAATAAGCATACTATAAAGTAGTTTTATTTGAGTGTAACCATTAAACATATTTTTCATTACGGTATTTGGAACTCTTACATTGAAAAGGCAAAAGTACCCGGGCAAAAGTATGAAAAAAAATCAATTTTATAATTTTCAGATAAAGGGGGGGGATTCATTTTGATGTATCTGCTTTAGAAGTAAAGTTCTTGTAGATCATTGATAGTTTTGTAAGGAACACAAATTTATAATGAATTCCAAACGTTTCTGCTCTTACCAGTAACACACAGTTACAGTTTCAATATATAAACTGACTAGTTGCAAATTGTGAAAATTATTCAATTCTGGATTAATAGACTTTAGCCGGTTAATGATTATTACTAAATCATGAGCTACGTATTGCACGTGAATCATACACCTTGAAAAACATCCAAAAGATCAACACACACATCGATACACAAATATTTTTGACTGTCTTACAATATTATGCGTGACAGCAATAAATGTTGAATATTTTTAGAAGCAAAAAGAAAATGAAAGCTATAAAAGAAAATAGTTTACTTATAAGAAATAATTTTTTTAAAAAAATTTCAATTTTTTCATTTTATATTAAAAATAATTTATTTTTTTTAATTTTTATATTTTACAATTTAGGTTTTCATAAAAATTTTTTAAAACTTTTGGGTTAATTATAAGAAAAATTTTTAAATTTTAATTAAATAATTTTTCCATAGGGTCAATTTTCTAATTAATTGGGGGTTTTATTCAAAATAAATGAAAAAAATTTCTATACCGTAAAAATAAATTCTAATTTCAATGAATTTTAATTTTATTAAAAAATTTTACACAAGTCATATTTCAATATTTTAATCATTTAGTTTAAAAAAACCATTTAGAAAAGCATTATACTTTTATTCAATTATAATAAATTTTTCAAATAAAAGAATAATGTAATAATACAGCTATAGCATAATTTTTGCTCGAACTATTGTCCAAGTAGAAACGTCTTTAAAAAAGTACCAGGCTATACTTGAATAGCCTAGGGATAAAGCTTTAATATTAATAAGTGTAGGAAAGGAATTTTACGCTTTAGTGCAAACTACGGAGTGTAAAATTCCCCTTTTGTCGCTTGAATACCTGTTCGCATGACTCCTTATAAGGAATTTATCTTAAAGAAGCAGCCTCTAATATCTCATCACAAACTTATCGCATCTTGACACATTAATAAGTTTTTTCCAGCGGATTAATAATTTTGTTCCAAATAAACAATACTAGCTTTAATAGTTCCTTTATAAAATAAAACAGTGGCCTCAAAAACCAGTATATCACAAAAAAAAAATCATTTTACTCATAAAGTAGAAGCGTAAAATTAATTATATAATTATAATACACACACACACACACACACATATTGTTGCCAAGACGTAATTAAAATTAATCAAGTTCGATTCCAAGATCAAGAATGTAATTAGTAGTTAAAATTAATATATTCTATAAAACATAATAATAATATATTTTAAATATATATTATTTTAGGACAGTTATAAAATATATATTCTAAATTTCATTTTGTATTTATGCATAACTTGTATAAAATAATTTTTCATACTAACAAAAGCATTTAACATTCATGTTCTACGTTTAATTAGTTCTAGCTGAAATTTCTAATAATTATTTTGATAGTTTTTTGGCGATTTTAGAGTAACCAAAATCAAAAATTGAACGGAAAATTTAAAAGAACCTCATAGCTGATGCATAAAATAGAAATATTTTTTTTTTTTTTTAAAAAAAGAAAGATTATTATTTTAAAACACGAACATAAATACGTAATTGTGTGAGCAATAATTATTCATTTTCTTCCTTTTGGGAGAGAGGTAGGAGGTTAGTTAAAGATTTAAAATACCACACTGATAATTAAAAAAACATGTTTCGATGTAACCAATTAATCTTTTACAATGCATGTAAAAGACTTCAATTAATCTATTTACATAAACAATACAATTAACAATGCCGGTCCCAAACAGCTTCTATCGCCACAATTCATTTTTAAAACAAGTAATATAAAAAATATTTTTTAAGTCAATTCCAACTTAGATCAACAAAAAAAAATTTTTATTTTAGCTACTTTTATTAAATATTTAACAATTAATATAAATATTATATACATAAGACAGAATCACAACATTAAGTGGTAATTATTTTTTTTAATTATAATTATATGTTTTTTTAATTTCAGCCCAAACCCGAATGCTTTAACACGGAGAAAAACCTTTTCAAGTTTTTGACACAAGTCGCCAACGTGGCTGTTTTGTAATTTAAATAATTTGTTTTAATCCATTAATTTTATTAAATTTTAATTAAATTATTGTATTGTCTATCCAAAATGATCCTGTATATAAAATTTCAGCTCAATTCAGCGCTTTAAAATGTATTTTATTAACGATTGAAAATTCCACCAAGATAAATAAATAAATATACAAATATATAAATAAATAAATATACAGACAGTGCGAGCTAATAGTAGGAATTGAATAAAACATTTATACTTAAAAATCTAAAAAACACACACACAATGCATATAAACTCCAGATTTATTCTAGAAATTCCAATCAAACTTATTTCAATTAAAAAGAAATGAATTGATGTTGTGAAGCTTTTAATTAATACAAATTATTTTTCACGTATTGCATCACAGAGCAACAAAAAAATATCATAATTATTAAATGGAAATAAATGAATGGCAGAAAAAATTGACACTTTTTAAATTTCCCCGAAAATAAATTGTCTCAATTAGTAACCTGGTAAATTAGTAAAACCCACTTGGTATCAATCTGCAGGAAGGGAAAAAAAAAATACCGTCACATAAAATCGTTTAAAGAATTTTTTAGAAGACTTGGAAAAGGAAAACAGTATTTTTCCTTTAATATATAAGTAGTGCATAGAAGAGGACTGAAAGCATAACAATTTTTAAAACTGCTATAACAGAAGACTACAACGAGACATCTTTAACTTTTGCAAGCAAAAGCAACAATAAAAAAACAAGACAAAAGGCGATAAATTTTGAAAAACTATTTCATTAATACAGTGAAGTTGGGCTTAAGGCATTTTTATGGGTTACCTCCAAAAATTTTTTAAAAAAGTACATGTTAAACAAACAACGGAGTAGACAATGCATCCAAATGGTATTAAAAATTGAGAAATTGTAGTAAACCGGGTGTACATGCAGATCACAAACCACCTGCTCTCTAGCCTTGAAAATGACATGTGGTATCAAAAGTAGATAAGAGCAATCATGTGCTTACTAAAAGTCACATTTTTTAAAAATCCTTTAACTCCATTATATCATGCCCAACTGTTTCAATACTTTTACTTTGCGATTATCACAATCTGCATACCTTTTTTTCTTATTTATAACTTAAAAATGATAGCTGTTTAAGATACCTTTAACGCTTTATCAAAAAATTTGAAAAGACAATTCAAATATGAAAAAATACGTCTGAGTTATATATATATATACATCGTTTCAGAATTTCTAGAGTTTGTGGAAGATAAAAAAGTACGACATTTATTAAATTTAAAGTTTCGAATTTCTACTACGATTTCAAAAATTTAAACTATATATTTATTTTTTAAAAAAATTTTTTTAAAGGGGCCCGGGCGATATCTGTGTTTCCCTCTTTCATTCCAACGATATTTTTCCATTTGGGATTTGTCTTAAAATTTCCAGATCTTTTAAAAAATAATTAAAAAATTTTTGTCTATATACTTAATTGCAATGAAATGGATGCAATAATTAGATTTGAGAAAGTAAGGTCAAATGCCATAGAATAGATACAATATTCACAAAATTTCAAATGATTGACAGAAAGGAGCCTTAATTATGTGTGTGTGAGTTGAACATTAAATACCCAAAATTATTTAAAAATATCTTAAGTTAGTTCAGGGCATAAATTTTGACAGTAATTTATCAATATTA
>BMAV01002946.1:0-20991 GCA_019973955.1 Trichonephila inaurata madagascariensis
TATATATATATATATGGCATACAGATTCTTTGAAACCAAAAAAGTTCAAACTGAAACTCGATCTTAGAAATGTTTTCAATAATATTTACAAATATTATTTTAAAAAATCTATTTACTGATTTGCTGTTTACTACTCTTGAATTACTTTTCATATCTGGAATTCTGTGGACATTCTTTCCAGAGAAACACCGCAGCAAATATAGCTATGAACTAGTTGTGGCGATACAAATATTGTATTAAAGAATAGCATCTGAATTCATGTCTGTTGACTACGAGGATTTAAAATTTCAAAACGTAGATCTCTTGAACAAAAAAATAGGAAATCACTATTAAAAACAAATGGGTAGTAAAAAGTTCTTAATTTGTTTTTTCCTTTTTTTCCTTTTTAGATTTCGAAAAATATAACCTGTGTTAAAGAATCTTAAAATAATTGCACTAGTTAAATGGTTTATTAATAAATTACGAAAAAAAGCTGACAATTACAGGTATTCTAACAGTAGAATATAAACAAATAATATTAAAAAAAATATTGGATTTAACTTATAGAAATTCAAAATTTGTTAGAAGATTCCTAAAGAAACTCAAATTTTAAATTTTTATCGTCTTTCGACTATAACGGTTAGGTGCTAATTAAATTAACATCAAAGGAGCATTAGAAGGATTATTTACATGTGAAACTTTTCCTTTCCTAAAGCTGGCTTAATTCACAAAATTGATCATTATTTGGGGACATAACGGCATTTAGAATGGTTGGATAAGATGGCTATACACAGAAGATTATGTCTAAAATTCTACACTCCCTAAAGTACACAAAAGAGTGGAGAATTAAAGAATAGAGCTAGTCAGTAAAGAAAAATTAGGATCGCGGGAAACCCATCATGAATAATAAGGAGTGTTTATAGTACTGGTCCAGCTGTCGCCTTAGTATTCTAGTGGTAATGGACACACGAGTAGTGCAGTCGAATCGCGGGGTTGAGTTCTGATGCTTCTGAAAATCTGTTTCGTAGAAAAGATGATACATGCGAAATCTGTTGCGGCCGAAAGTCCTCACATTGGTGGAGAAAATATAGAGAGAGGTGTGTTGTGGCTAATGCCACCTGTCTGACGTAGTCAGATGGAGGCCCGCGAAATTCATCGTGGTAAAGGGCTAGAAGTACTTTGACCTTGAGCACAATACAGGTGACAGTACGAATCAGCTCGGCGTAATTCCCCTAAGGGACGATAGATGGCGACCCCACCTATCTCCACCTCCACAATTTAGACATGGAACTGAAGGGGAGGGAAATATTCTCCAGTCCCCTGCACTCGTAATTCAGCCCACAAGGCATTCGGACCCACTGAATTAACGAGCACATACTCCGTGTGTACTCGGAGGGTATTTGGTGGCACGGGCATCGAACAAAGGCCTTCTGGTCTAGAGTCTGATGGTCTAACCACTAGGCTACCCTCGAGCCTAGGTGCTAACTCTCTTCTCATCCGCGTCACTCAACCATTGTCCAAAATTCCGAGATTCATTGCCAATAGCCCTCGTGTTGGATTAGAATGCGACGTTAATAAATATTCATTCAATTACCGTTCCAGTTTTTATAAAATATAAGAAATGAATTTACCCCACTTCCACACAAAGTTTTACATAGAGTTATGCGGCTAGAGCACAGTTAATAAAATTAATCCCACATATGTAAAAAGAAGAATTTTACATACTTGTATTTTGCCGTTGAAGAGATATATGGCTATAAAAGATGAACTCTTTTAAGTCTGTCCGACATTGCTTGTTTCCGACATTGCTAAGAATATCTGAACCCCTTTAATATTCTGCAAGCGCAGAATAGGCCAATAAATTAATTAATTATTCTTACTTTTAAATTGGGTGCATTTAAGATTGTTTTACATAAATATGTGGTGAAGTTTCAGTATTCATATGAGCTTCGGTAATAAACAATAATGAAATTATTTTAACTTTTATTTCTTCATTTGTAAAATTAGTGTATTCTTACTAAAATATACGATGGGGTGTGTTTTAAATTTTAATCTAGTATTAGAAGAAGTGTGGAGAATTCCATTCTTTTTATCAACGTGAATGACAAGGATGACCTATTTTCAGATAAATAGGAAAGGACAAAGAAGTACGTATTTTGTTGGAATAGTGGCAATGGTATTTCTTCTTCGCACTAATTTTCAATACGAATCAATTGTTGTGCCATGTACTGCTGTATAATTCAGCATTTTAGCATAATTGTTTCATATGTGTCTAATAATGTGGTTTAATGAGTTAATTTAAGTTTTAAGATGTTTATTAAAGATGTGAAAAATTCAAAATATTGTCATCGTTACTGTTTATTCATCTATAACTAGGGTAGGAAACCCGCGACACGCGTGCCACAGTATGGCACGGCTGTGTTGTAAGAGTGGCAGGCAAAGTCTTAATAAAAAATTTAAAAGAATTATAAATATTAACTTTCGTAATCATTTATTGAAAGGTGGTTGTCTCAGACAAAACACAACATCGAAGTTTATTTTAAATACACTTATAATTAAAATACAATAGAAAATTATAATGCCGACAGCACTCCTTTATTGTAGTGTGCATTGGTTTTCGAAAGGAAGTGCATCCATGAGATTCTGAAATTTGTAGAAAACGGAATCTGGCAAAAAACAATGAACTGCCTAGAAAATTCTTGCTTCTCAAGAAGGAAGATAGGCTTTGAGATTTAGAATTTCTTACCGATACTGCAAGACATTTAAATAATTTAAATTTAAGATTACAAGGAGAAGATTGTTCGCTTCTAATCTTGATTGAATCTTGATTGATCATATATCTTCTTTTTGAACACACTTGCTTTTTTGTATCGATTTTGAAGAAAAAAGATAAACTGATGTACACCTAAGACAACCTAATTTTAATAGCATCTTGGATAACTAATCCTAATGCAGAAAATCTACAAGTTGAATACTTAGTAAAAAGTCAACAAATTGAAAAGTACATTAAGAAAGTACTGGCTGTTTAATAATGACTTAGAATGAAATGTTTCTGATTACTCATTTTTATTTTAAACCTAAATTAACTGACTGAAACTGGGAAAAAATAACAATAGAACTTATGTTCGCACTTTTGTCTTTCCTATTATATTACTTTTTAATTTATATTACTTACATATAGACTTGCATAAAATATGTGCTATTTGTGCAAAATTTTCATAATAAGCATGTAACATTTTTTCATATTTTCATACTCTTTTGTTTGTTAGAACATTTGGAAGTGGGACGCATAATTTTTTTTATCAGATATTCGCACTCTTCTCAAAAAGGTTGGCCACCCTTGATCTGTACTGTGATATGTGCTCAGTTTCTTTAAAACCAAATTGCATTAATTTTTATGTTATTGTCAGATCTTTTTTAGCGTATCATAAAATTATTAATTATAATTTTACAGATATGTGTTTCAGGGAACAAATGCGTCTTCAAAGCTTTTTGTTATAAATTCCTTCACCTATTTTATTTCCTTAAAACGGAAATAATCGATCGTTTGAAAATAAAACAGAAAAGCATTCTTCATAAATTTTCAATATTCTAGAGAAGCACACTATTGAAAAGGAAATAAAAGTAAATATATGAAAAAATTATTCGTTTTTGAAGAATTCGTTTATTAATAGTTCTCGTAAAATATTTATAACAAGTAGATGTCAAAAGGACATTATATGTCACACGAACATATACTAGTGAAATGTTTATTTAATAGTTCAATATTTTGAAACATTTATCAACATTTTAAAATTTAAAGCTCTTATGATAAAAATAAATTATTCTAAAGTTTCTAAATTTAAATTTAAATTTTATACAAAAAAAACTATATTTATTTATTTACTGTTAGCTGCATTTTTTGTTTTGGATGAATTATATTTTATTTTCCTTTATAATAAATTTCTGGAGAAAGTTGTTCGTAATTTCACTTCTGTCTCTTTCTAGAATGAGTTAAATTGCTTTTTTGTATAGTGTACAGAAAATACTTTTATATTTAAAATAGAAAAACGAAAGAATAAAAAAATTCACAATTACTTAATTATTATTTTCAAAATTCAAAAATAAATTAATAAGCATTGATAAATTCAAAATCGCAAAGCATGAATACTTTCAAATGTTTTACTATCTGGATAATATTATTAATTTCAACAGAGATAATAGCACGTCTGACATTTGTAAACCAGCGAAACAACAAGATTATGTCAGATAGATTGAAACAGGAGCTTACAGGTTCTATTCAATACCAATTTGTGAAACTTCAACAATCCACACAAACTAACGTACAATCTCAGACAAACTGTTGCTAAGGAAACGTCATTCGAACGGGAACGAACAGCCAGGGATTATACTACTTCCATAATGAATCTTAATACTCTTACTTTAGTCAAAATAAATTAAGTCATGCAGTGTGAATAGCTTTCGAAATACTCTCTAGATCCAGATTGGAGTCGTGAAAGCATGTGAATTGCTTCGGTTAATGTTCTCTGGCAATGGATCTGAATCTGCATGCCTGAATCTGTTATGTACTAGAATAGATAATGTATTTCAAATATCTGAAATCTGGAGCTTTGATGGAATTCAAAACTTGTAATAGTTTCCATATACTCACTTTTTAGATGAAGTCGTGCGGATATTCAGCATTTCAGAATGTTAATTATATTCAATGTATCTTAAGGTATCCGACTACATTTGGAACCGTGATTTTGCAAAAGCGTGTAAATAGGTAATATTTATGATATTTAGGGTCACTTAGATTAGAAAATGCATATAAAATTGTTTTAAGAATACTATTACAATAAAAAATAATTTAAGTACAATATTTTGACAAAAAATGAACATAGAATGACCCGTTTTCAAAATATTCTCCTTTTGTGAAAACAGTTTCTATTATAATAATATTTTTCCTGCATATAGTTCAGACTTATATATAGAGGCTCAACTAGAATTTTTGAAATATATAACTTAGAAGTGGGTTTATCCATGTCTTACGACAACAGATTGGAGAAATTTTAAGAAAAAAACGACGATCATTATATTTCAATGGGTTGTAACTCTGAAAATAATGAGAATTTTTCAAAAACCATAGTTGAGCCTCTGTACAGAGATCTGATCTATATACAGGCAAAATATTATTATAAAAGAAGCATTTTTCACAAAATTAGAACATTTTGAAAAAGATTATTCTTAGGTACTTTTTTGCCGAAATATTGTATTTAAATAATGTTTTTTGTCAAAATGTGCTTAAAACAATTTTATACATGTATTCCTATCTAAGTGACACTAAATATCATGAAAAGTATCCATTTATGCGCTTTTTTAAAATCACGGTTCCGAACGTAGTCGGATACCATAAGGCGTTCTCTTGGAGTACTTAATTTAAACAGTTATAAATTTAAACTATCTACATCTCGATTGTTGATTTAATGTTTTTCAAAATATTTATGTAACAGGTCTTTTGATGACATGTTTCATTATCTTGAATTATTTAAAAGATTTTTATGAGAAACTGGAATTATTCTCTTTAATTCCACATTACACTTAGTGGATCAGAAAGACTCAATAAAGAAATATTTTTTTTTACTGTTACCGTTGCATTGAGCTAAGAAGAATATCTTTAATGCAAATACCTGAACACGTAATATAATATAAATATATAGTTGTCATCTTATTTCTAAAATAAAAGAAAAATTTATAGTATAAGGTTTGAGGGGAAATTTTGATTTCTTATTAGTCAGACATTAAATGGAAAACATAAACATTTTGTGAAACAAACAGCTTTTATTGACTTTCATTCATAATTTGATATGGGTACCATTAGCTAATGGCGAAATTAATGGTCTAATTAATAATAATCAATAATACTTATCTTAACCAGTTGAAGTCAGACAGATGCACTGAATTTGAATACGTGTAGAGCGTTTAAAAAAAGGTAGTAATTCTATACATTTCTGCGAAGGGATTGCGTAGATATCCCAAAAAGTAGTGCACAAATATAAACTGTCACTATGTTCTAAAGTCAAACGAATTCAACATCAACGTAGAATTCGTTTCACTTTACTTTAAATGTCAGAAATATTTGCTTTGAATAATAAGAATTATTTGCATGGAAAGAGGTTCTCAAAAGTCAGACAATTCATGAAAAAGTTTTTTCCCTTAGATAGAAGACACAAATACAACACACTACATGTTAAACAGAAGTCGATCAATCTTTTCCACATACCTTGACTTAAAAATAAGCTGACTATAATGTAAGCAAGTAAACTATTGGAATATTTAATGTATATATTTTGTACAAAATCACACACACACACTTATATATGTATATATTGGGATTTATATATTTGTATCAGCAGTTTGTAAGCCTACGTTTTTCTTAAAAGTAAAGAACTTGATACTATTCAAATGTAAATTTTTAAAGCTACGTAATAACAAAAAATGATTTTTATAACCATATTTGTGGTTACATTGTAAACAAAAGAATGCAATACATATTTCAAATAATTGACATGCAACGCATTTCAAAATTTTAAACTTATTTTACAGAAAACCTTAATGTATCGATGCATTTTAATAAATTTTAAGTGTTTTCTTTGTTATTTTTATATACAGTTGGGCACATTAAAAGAGCTGAGTTGCCATCCGTTTGCTGTCAGTCAATCAGTTTACAAAAAGTAACATTCATTATCAGACAACAAATGTATCTTTAAAATAAATCTTCTCTCGAAAATAACGACAAGCACGGTATATGTGATTTTAGGTATCCGACTACGTTCGGAACCGTGATTTTGCAAAAGCGTATAAATGGATAATATTTATGATATTTAGGGCCACTTAGATTAGGAAATGCATATAAAATTGCTTTATGAATAGTATTACAATAAAAAATTATTTAAGTACACTATTTTGATAAAAAAGGAACATAGAATGACCCATTTTCAAAATATTCTACTTTTGCGAAAAATGCTTCTATTATAATAATATTTTGCCTGTATATAGCTCAGACCTCTGTGCAGAGGCTCAACTAGAATTTTTGAAATATATAACTTAGAAGTGGGTTTATCCATGTTTTACGACAACAGAGGGGAGAAATTTTAAGAAAAAAACGCCGATAATTATTTCAAATGGTTGTAACTCTGAAAATAATGTGAATTTTTCAAAATTCATAGTTGAGCCTCTGTACAGAAGCCTGGGCTATATACAGGCAAAATATTATTGTAATAGAAGCGTTTTTCACTAAAGGAGAAAAGTTTTAAAAAAGGTTATTCTAAGTAAATTTTTTGCCGAAATAATCTATTTAAATAATTCTTTTTTGTCAAAATATTCTTAAAACAATTTTATACATGTATTCTAATCTAAGTGACACTAAATATCATGAAAATTATCCATTTATGTGCCTTTTTAAAATCATGGTTCCGAACGTAGTCGGATACCTTAATGAAAATTCTCAAAATAATACACATATATGATTTCTTTACACGACAACATTAAGTGAGTTCGTTATTGCCCCTTAATATGACATTTGAAGGATGCAGTATTTGTAAGATTCTCCCTTCCTGCTTTCTCAAATCTCAAGACATACATTCTTCGATCAAAGCAAGTTGGATTTGACAATAATTTGGTACTATCGATCAGATAACTACCCATCCATTTCTCGAAGCTCCAAAGTAACTTATTAGGTTCAAAACTCGTCTAACTTCCTCTGGGCGAAGTTTCGTCAAAAGCAGATTTGATTTACCACGCTCTGCTCCTAAATTAGGAAGTCGAAACAAATTAATGAGCCCAAGGCCATTAATAATGATGTCAATCGCAAAGAGCTGGTTCCCGGAAACATAATAACGATTCGCAATCCTAACTCTGCAATCTGGACGTTCAGTCTTCATTTTATAATGAGAGAGAGTAATAGGACTGGAACAAGAGCCATGCTAAACTTTCAGCAAGTTACTCATTAAAAAGACACGTTAAAATTTATAAAATTGAGTCATTCTCCTAAAGAGTTTGCCTTTTGAGACTTTATAATAATAAAAATGGTAAATTAATGTTCTCGAGACAGTTTGAAGTCTATCATTTCTTTATTGGAAGCATACCTTGAAGTCTCAGTGTTGAGAATGAATCTCAAACATTGTAATAATCTATATTTTCTTTAATATTTACTCCTGAATTTCAAAATGGGCATTTAAGTTATGTGTTAAAATATTTTCAAAATATATATGCTTAATATGTATTAATGAGGTTATCTAAAGTAGGGAAGATGCATAGTAGAATTTAGTAAAATTTAACTCGTACTCGTATGGGCTTTAATATGTTCAATTATTAGCTTCTATCCATAGCAATGCTTAATTTTTAATTTTCCATTTTGGTACTATTCATCGAATACCTGTGAGTTAAAATTTTGATAGATAATTGTTTCATTTACGTACAGAGAAATATAAATTAGAAAAAAAAATTCTTGATTGAATTTGATTTAAAGCTTTAATTGATATCTTATGGATATACAACATTCTCATACAATAGCTATGTACAGCACAATAGTGAACAATATTATATATATATATATATACATTTCCTACAAAACTACAATATTTTCTTAAAAGGAAAATTCAACTTATATATTAGTTAATAGTGTTTGAAGCTATCTAGAACATTTTTATAGCTTACGTTTTCTCGTTTGACAGGTTTTCAAATGAAATGTTTACACGATTAAGAACAAAATTCCTTTCTAAAATATTAATATTTTATTGGCCAGAGCAACTTAAAATATCCCTAAAAAGAGGCAATATTTTATTTATTTCATTAAATATATAATCAAAATATATGATTTTCTTATAAATAAAATTTACAAACCAGAAGTATTGGATATTCATAAAACAAAAAAAATGCACGCCAGAAATATTTATTTTCACTATAACAGTATCCATCAAAACTAACTTATAAGTTGTGAAAATACAACAATTTGAGTTATAAAGTAATCGTTTCAAGTAACATTAGTCAATTTATAATTGTACATTGCATAAAATTCTGACGCATTATTATTTTCAAGTAATCGTTTATAGAGCATTACTTCCACACAAAGTTTTGTAGTAAGTTTCAATATCCTACAGATTTCAGAAGATTGAATATTCTGAATTACTTTGGAAATATTCATTATTTAATAAAATTCATTAACTATCCTTCCAAAGAATATCTGTTTTGAGCAGCTGAACTTGATAAAGGGATGATGAAACTTTTAATATAGTTAGTCCACTATATTAATACCCTACGCTCTAGAATTCTTAATGTGCTCTCAGTGAAATTTTGTTAAAATTTATCTTATATCTCTATTAAACCATAATTTAACTTATGTAAGGCTGAATGGAAAATGTGGTTCAAAACGTGGCCGTGAGTTGAAAAGGTTTCATTGGACTTTCATGTTTTCAGACAAGGAATGTTAAAATTTCCTCCAGCTCTCTGAATTCCGGAATTCAAACAATACCCACTGGTCAGCACGAGAACTGCATATTATTTGGTTACCATTTTCTGACTACATGCAGTAATATTAATCATTGATATAAAGTGGGAAACGCAACATAGCCAATAGTATGAAAGGGCAGTTTCTTCTAAAAACTAGCTGTCTTCTAAAGTTTAAGGCAGTGTTCATTCTTTTTTCAGTCGTCAAATTAAGAATATAGCGTCACGCGAATGTAACTTCTCTGCTCTAAGCATTGATACTCTATTAAATCTATACCATCAATACTTTCCGCAATTCGTCGAACACACCATTCTACTTATAAGAGCCCTATTATTTAGCCTCTATCCAACTTTTGCAGATGCTTAACCCGGCACTTCTCGCGCAGGGTATGTCAAACCCACCACCTAACTTTTTACAAGACTGCATCGAAACTTTTTTGTAAAATGAATAGTTTCTCGTGTAGCTGACTTTAAGGTCATATCCTTTGAATATATATTAATATTCTAAATATATATTTTTGGATACCTTCTCTCCGGGTATGTAATACCCTGCGTTGGAATCGCCGTTACAGCTCTAAATTCATGAACACTTTAAATCTTCCTCATGTTATGGCACAAAATTTTGGTTATAATTGAAGAAATGTGATATGTGTGATTGTGCAATAAGATAAAATAAATATTATAAGAATCATACTTTTTTGAACTACACCCTCCAGCAATTCCCTGGTTGTCATATGTACCTAGATGGGAACAAGGTTAAGAACCCCTGCGTAAGAAAAAATCCTTTCATGACCTTGCATGGGCTGTGTCCAAACATTGACTTTGTGACGAGCTCACGCGTCTCTTCATCAACATATACTTTGGGTTCTTTTGGGCCAGAATTAATGGTAACTCTTTTCCAACCAAAACCCAAGAAGTGAAGCGTGAATGAAAGATGCAAATTAGAAAGATTTTAAATATCAGAAGTTAGAGTAAGCGGTGTGGCAATTTGGGGAATGTTATGATAGAGCGTGATACAATTGTGAAGTGACAGCCAACAGAAGTTATTCCGGAGATAGAGCCATTAGGTCAAGGTGCATACCATTACACTAGAGTAAATACGCAACTTCCATTAAGATTGGATCGACGATCGCAGTTAAGGTAGGATTGACTTTTTAATATTAGGATCTATTATTGGAATTGAGTTTAGGCGTGATATTTATTGATAGTGGTCCGTGTTAAACTAATTCGTTATTATATATTGTGTGTTTTGTCATCGTAGATTCTCTCATTATTTTGTTCCTTAAAGACTTTAGAATGTATACTCGCATTTCACCTAGTGACGTTGCATATTTCGCATAAAACAACAAGCCTTCAATTAATCTGAAATCGCTGAACCAGTTCTCATATATTGTTGCATTAACTGAGCTATCTTCTGGGATTTCTTAATATCTATAGATATGACCTAATCCCGGGTCTTTTCTTTGTTCTTCAATTAACTGTTCTCGTGACCTAAGTACCATATCTCTGATAAATGCGCAATTAACTTTCTCTCCTATCATACTTTCAACCGGGTTATTTGACAAAATGTTTGCCACCGTATTTTGAGTTCCAGGCCGATATTCCCATTCTATATTAAATTCAGCTAATTTTAATACCCATCGGATCATTCTACTCGACAAATTTTTCCCATGTGTTAAACGCGTTAATGCAGCGTTATCTGTGATAACTTTAATCGGCAGTAAACCTAAATATGTTCTGAATTTATTCAGATCCCAAACTACTGCTAAACACTCCCTCTCTGTTACAGTGTAATTCCGCTCGGTACTGCTAAACGTGTGAGAAACAAATACTACTGGTATCTGTTCCTGATTTAAAACCGTTCCTACACCTATTGAATTTGCATCCGTAAATAACTTGAAAGGCTTTTTGAAATCCGGTAATTTTAGAATTGGCCCTTTCGTTACGGCCGCCTTGACCGCGTCGAATGTCTTCTGCACATCTATTGACCAAAAAATTTTCTTAAGTTTTCGTTTATGATTATAAAGGTGTTCACAAAGATCAGCATAGATTTTAATAAATTTCGCGTACCACTGGGACATACCTAAAAATTTGGACACCTCTTTAGAATTTTGTTGTGGTTTCATCTCAACTATAGTTCGCACTTTTGTCTCATGCGTTTTAATTTCCTCCTTACTAATAATTAAACCTAAATATTTCAATTCGTCACAACCAAACTTATATTTATCTTTATTTACAGTTAACCCTGCATCTCGTAATAATCGAAAAACTTCCCTTAGATGTTCAATATGGTGAGTGAACGATGGAGACGATATGATAGCGTCATCCATATACACATTCACAAACTTCCCTCTTACCGGTTTTAGAATGATATGGATTGCCTTCTGAAAATTATTCCTGCTATCGGACCACTGATTTCCTTGACGGCCATTCTCATAATTACCCCTATAATCAATTCTTCATTACTCGGTCTACGCACAACTTCCGAATGTCTCCAATTTCTTCGACTATCTTCAGCATTAGACATCCTACGCTCGTTCCAACCTCGTATTTCAACATTATCACTATTCCCTGAACCCCGCATTGCTTTGCAAGAATATCTTTCCTCAAACTTGGATAAGATCTCCAAAAGTTGGGATCGTGTTTTTTGGATTTCGAACCTCCACATAATCCGGTACTTGTGGTTCAAGTCTAACGAAAATATAATCCACCAAGTCTGCCTGCGACATCCACAGTTCTAGTTTTTGATTCAATTTTAATAAATAGTAAACAAAATCCGTTGGTTCCTGGTCTCTTCACTGCTGGGTCACGTTAAATTAATCTTTAAAGTTTTCTTGTTTCTGATCGCAGGGAATGCTTTTGACAAATATACTTTTAACTGCGCAAAGTCCATGGCGGTATTCTGCACTAACGCTGATCTGGATATCTGATACCAATCTTGGGCCCTCCCCAGGAGATGACCTTTCAAATAAGCACATGATAAATCACTGGGTATTTCAAGTAATCTTATTTGATTGTCGATAGCCTCCAAAAATTCTTGTACATTCTCGGACCTGGAAAAATACACTTCTGGCAAAACATTAAACTCGTTCGCGCTTCTTACCCCGAGGTCATATAAATTAAATTTCGTTGGGCACCAATGTGATATCCACCCCCTAGGATGCCCTTCTCTTTGATTATCAGCGTGAGCTAGAGGTGTAGGAGTAACTAAAGAACTAGAAGATTCCATAATCTTAATTTGGCTTTATTAATATTTCACAACTTAAACCTCTAACAGATTAGATAATAATAATATATGTGAAAGAATCTACGATGGCAAAACATACAATATATAATACCGAATCAGTCTAACCCGGACCACAATCAATAACTAACACGCCTAAACTCAATTTCAATAATAGCTCAGATCCTAATATTAAAAAGTCAATCCTACCTTAACTTCGATCGTCGATCCAATCTTAATGGAAGTTGAGTACTTACTCGAGTGCAATGGTATGCACCTTGACCTAATGGCTCTATCTCCAAATAACTTCTGTTGGTTGTCACTACACAATTGTATCATGCTCTATCATTACATTCCCTAAATTGCCACACCGCTTACTTTCTGATATTTAAAAGCTTTCTAATTTGCATCTTTCATTCACACTTCACTTCTTGGGTTTTGGTTGGAAAAGAGTTACCATTAATTCTGCCCCTAAAAACCCAAAGGATATGTTAATGAAAAGACGCGTGAGCCCTTCACAACTTACGCGCGAGTCATATCCAAACGAACCTGAAAAAAATGATCATTTACTTCTCCCAAGCAGATGTACCATACCTCCATATTTAGCGTTTACGGTCAACTATTTCCAGGCAACTATGTTCTGTCTTAAACTGTGTTATTGACTATAAAGTTATGAAAAATATTAATAACTTTAGAACATGTGTTTTGGAAAACTATTTTTCATAAATATTCACATGTCTTGGAGAATTTCGATTATTTACTTTTCAAATTTTAATATAATATTTATCTAGTATGTTATTAATACTTGAATAAATTTTTCGAAGATTTATTGTTAATGCTGAATGTATTATAATAAAAAAAAATATACGAGAGAGAAAGGGTTTATTAACGAAATATTTATGTTTTGATAAACGTGTGTATTATATCTTATTAAAATGATTCTTCATATTATTTTAAAATTAAGTACTCAAGGAATGAGAAAGTTTGACTCAGATTGCAACGACACCACCACATCACAGACAAATTCAGTTCATTTGTTAAGTTTGAGAATTAAAGTTGTAACATCATGACAGGGTAGCGTCCAAAGTCACTCAGATAATTGCCAAAAGATATCTTATTCATATAGTAAATAATAAATAAACAATAAATTGAATATTAAATTGCCCCACTTAACAGTTTGCAAGCTAGAAAAGTTTTATTTCGACTTTAGTTCGTGCATTCCAGCTGTGGCTCCGGTGACTCCGGCAATCTGTAGTTCTCCCTTAGGACGAGTTAATCAGTTGGAAAAGTTCCTCAGTTGGTTCTTGAGCCTGATTGCATCCACAAATTCAACCGAGAGTCTCCGAAAAACCCAAAACTTCAAAGCGCAGTTCTTTGGTAAAAGGCAAGAGATCGCGTGTCCGTATCCTTTTGTTATTGAGGTAGGAGTGCCCCCGAAAACTCAATTTGAAGAGCCGACCCCTTTAAACTTCATGGGCAGGTCACTTTAACGCTCCATGTTACCTCTCATTGGCGGGAGTAACACATTTGCACCCGGCAATCCTAACCACAGTCCCACTCCATTGGTGAGTGGGAACAATCGGCCAGCACGTTTGACAAACAAACGTGCCCCACTACAAAACCCACTACCAAACGGCATCGTGCCCACCACTTATAGGCTATAACTTGTCTGGTCCATTTTACACTGAGTATGCTTCTTTGTCTCACCCTGTTGACAAGTTGACTGCGTCCCGTATGGGCGAGAGAGACCCAACACAAAGGGCGTTTACTCGAAACTATGTAGGTAAGCGAAAAAGAAAGATGTGGCGACATCAAAGACATTCTCCAAGGCAGTGTTCTCACATGTTATGTCCCAGACGTAATGAAAGAAAAACCGGTGCTTTTTCTGGAGACACAATGTCCCATCTGAACAACTTGACCCTCCATACGTCAATCGTGACAAGCATAGATGGGGAGAATTTCTCTGCTATTGAGCAGACATCACAAGGTATAAAGACTGAATTTATCTTCGAGTGGCATTTACAACTGTTTTTTCAAAAAATCGAAAATAAATAAAGTCTTTCTTTTTTCAACTCTAAAAGTCACATCACTGAAAATTTACCATAAAGTCTAAATTAACGGGTCATTTACTTTTCCAAGAATATAACATACCGTAAAATCCGGTGTGTAACGAACACTTTAAACACGAAAAATAAGATCGAAATTTACGGGTGCACGCTATACGTCATGTGTAAAAAGGAGAGCTTTAAAAATAAATTTAAAAAAATAGAGATGAGCATTGAAAAATTAGACTTCTATATCTATATTAAAGTATTGTTTTTATAAAAGAAAGGACTTTCTCTTTATGAACTTAATGGCTGTAGTACACTATTTTCTTTAAAGCTTGGAATAATACCTGGAATAAACATAAGAAAATTGCACACGTATATTTCAGGTTGCTTCTTAAAAAAGTGGGTGCTCGTTATACGAAGAGTATAAATAAAAATTGAAAAATGCAGCTTGAAAGTATAGGTGCGCGTTATACGCCGGATTTTGCGGTACTTCGTCACATATTTCTATAGAATTTGAAAGAAATGTCTCATATCCACAATGTCTGTTGAGAGAGAGAGAGAGAGAGAGAGATTTCCGACTATACATAAATGAAAATTCCTGAAATACGGTTAATAACAAAAATTGCCACTGCATTTCAGAATATGTGATTCTTGTGAACCTATATTAAAAGAAATAAAAGTATTCTCGTAAGAAGAGGTTTTCCCCCATTTTATAGAATCTGATGTCAAAAAATGTTATTTTTTAAGGAACAAATTTAGAGAACAGAAGAAAGAAAAGTTTTATTTTTTCTTATTTCTGAAAAGTGAAGTAAACTTGGACGAAAAGTATTTCCTTAGAAAAAGTGGTCGATATATACCAGACCTCTTTTATTTCATTCAGATAAAATGAAAACGCGTTTTAAGGAAGATAAAATGTTTTTAAAAAGTTCTGTAAAATTTTTAGATTTGTTATTTGGTACCAACCGAATGTATCATTTTATGGTTGAAAACATAAAAATACAGAGTATAATAGCTATGGGACAGCTATCGTTTTATTTCGCAGCATTCATTTTTACTCTGGAGTAAAGTGCATTATCTTTTGAAAAAAGTAATTTGGGTCTAGTTATAAAATAATTTGTCAACGAATACAAAGTTCTTATAACTTCTCAAACTCTTTTAACATTTATTTTTAGTTAACCGAATGGGGACGTTTTTAAGTATAATTGTTGTTTATAAATTTATGCCCTTTCACAAAAAGGGAGATTTCTATTAATAATGGATCTAAAGAAATTTCAAAAATGCTTTCAATATTTTTATGAAATTTTTTAAAAATAAAAATAAAATACTCTTTGAAAATGAATTTTTTTCCAGTTTGGTTTACCTTATTTCAAAATCGTAAACAATAAAAAAAGGGTATATATAAATGTAAGAGATGAAAATCACCACAGAGATTATCTTATTATAACTTAATTGGCAATATAATATCATGTCTGTAAACTTTAAAAAAAAATGTCCATTATTTAACGTAAATTTCATTTGAATCGGCGCTAGGTATACACTGTTGAATTATTACAAACATCAGATTCAAGTTTTTTAAAATATTAATTTATATTAACGAATACAATATAAAATATTTTTGTTAATTCACTAAGGATGATCATAAAACAGTTCCTATAATTTGCATAAGTATTTAGATATTTTAATTAAAACTTCACATATATCTATAGCGTTGTTTAAATTTTTTCTTTTAGTTTTCTCTGCTAATTTATTTGTACGGGACTTAGTGGAATGTAATGATTAATTAATTAATAATAATTTCAAAATTTAAAACAATTTTACAATTGTATAAATACTTTAAGATAATTATATATATATGTAATTACCCAGAAAGACAATTTGATTGTAAAGGGAAGCAACTCTAAAATAATCTGAAGAGTATAGACTAAACATTAATCACCTATATATATATATATATTAAATTAATATATAATAAAATTAGAAATTTTAGTGTGCTAATTTTAAATACATATGCATTAGAAGTGTTGTACTCCTGAAAAGCTGGAAGTTTGAAGTGATAGCAACTACAGTCCATTATTGTTTCACTGGGAAATATGAAAATGTATTGAAGACAAATATTCAGGCCAAATGAATTCGTTTCGCTCTCCCGTCTACTATACAAGATCCATATAACGTATCTCTGTATTGTTACTACTTAACATGCACTTAATTTGAAAGGAATTTCAGAGAATCATTTATGAACATTTGCACAAGTCTGAATAGACATAGTTGAAAATAAATGTTTACATAATGAGTACAAATAATTTTTATTACTCAAGAGGAAAACCGTGATACGTGAATGTGTACCGTATAAGTCAGTGCTTCACAAACTTTCTATATTTAAAACCCAATTTTCAATCATAATTTTCATCATGTCGCGGGCCCGGGCCCGCTTACAACAACAATGTACCGAAGGCAATAATAATGTACTTTGACGCCAGAAAAGAAAAGCTACAATACGACTTTAATTATAAACCGCACAAGTTAAAAAAATAAGTATTAAATTGTGTATAAGACATGCCCATGGGATTCACTAGTAATTTCTAAACATGTTTTGATTTTAGTATTGATAAATTAATCATAAAATACTTTTTGTGCAGTACTGATATATTTATAAGTGTAATATATTAGTGTGAATGTGTATTTTATTTTTATTATGTCAGAATGTTTATTTGTTTCGCTTCCTTTCGGTAAAGCGTTAACTATTTTAAATATTGTATTTTCGACTATTTGATATGCAAATGCCTCCACCATCACGTAGGGTTATCAGCCTCCATTCTAGATTGACGTGACCCACAGTTTCAGTGAGTGAAAATTAGCGTCGCCCTGTTCAGCTACACGAGGGCGTTTGGTGACGGACGTCATAATTTTGAACTATGGTCAAGTGACAAGGATGACACCTGAGCTGGCACCCCATGTTCTAACTGCCACACCCCGCTAACATGAGGATGTTTGATCTCTACACGGATTTAACGTGCATCGCCCCCCCTACACGGTGGGTCTTTAGTGGTACTGGGCTCAAACTCGTGACAAGCCAGCCACGATCCGATACCTTGAGCACAAGTTTACCGCGGGCACCCCTCAGTTTGAGAAACACTGATATAAGTACATTTAATAAAATTGAATTCAGGAATTGGTTTTATTTATTCCAAAAGCGCAGTAACAATTCAATTTGTTGTACTAAAATGGAAATAAATAATTGTAACACAGGCGTTATTTTAGGCTTTAATCTTTATTCGTTTTAGGCGCGAAGCAAAAAAAAACTTATATTATTTTGTGCATTTATTATTGGTAAAATTTCGTTTCAAACCTGATGTCTACAATGAACGATTGCTTTTTGGGTCTGTTATACTAACGGACAACCAAACACTGTCTTCTTGAAGCGAATTTGAAGATTCAACACAGCACTCAGGAGTCTTAATTTAGGTTTAAATTACTTCCAAACTTTAAAAAGAATTTGGGAAGCTCACACTTGTATTCTAGAGGCTAGTTATGAAACTGCCTTACGTGTTGTTAAATGTAAGAAAAAAATTGTATTTTAGAAAATATTTTAATGAAAAATTCGATATCAATATTTTTAGAAATTCTGATATATGTACCTTGGAGGAGAAAATGATAAAGTGATGTGAAAAGCTGTCAGCAATAAACCATATTATTATCAAAGGAAAAAAATGAAAAAGTTTTTCAACGTTCAAGAGATGTGGGAGTCATTGACCACCCCCGAGGTGTTTACTTTAAAAATTGGTGTTGAACCGAATCAAATCGTACTGTCACCTGCATGGTAATCAAAACTGTAGTTTACTACAGGTATACAACTATCCCCTTGCCTCGATGAATTTCGTGAGCTTTGATCTCACACCTTCGATCAAGTGGCCTTCGCGACAACAGCAATTATTTATTTTCATACACTTACACAAATTTGACAATTTTTCTTATCAAATGTGCACTCGACCATAGTACGACATTTACATGTTATTACGTAAATTAATAGAACAGATACTAATTTTGAAGTCAGTTTAAATGAAGCATTGCTTACATCGCGATGGTAGAACTTGGTAAATGAATAGAGTGTATATCAATGATTTAATAATTAGCGATATTATCTTGAACTTGGAAACCAATGGAATACAGATCTTCTCTCCAAACATTTTATTATTCATTCCACCAATTAATGCATAAATACTTATACATTATTTTTTGAAACATTTCTGTTATCTAACATTGCCTTCGGAAAAAGCTCATTAAAGCGTCTTTGTGAATGTGCAACTCATTTATAGAATAATTATATAGTAGCAATATTACATTAATTCATTTAATCATGAGAGTACACTATGTAAAAATAAATATTACTTTTATTAATTTTTATTATTAAGTAGTATATAATCATGGTATTTCCTTTGAACAATAAACTTCATGATACTGAAGTAATATATATATATATATATATATATAGTTCTGGTTTGAACATTCATTAAATTCTCTCACGTTCACAAAACCGCAGTAAAAGGAAACAGCAGTTAAGATACGCGAAAAAACTTTTCTGAATTATTTGATCAAATATATACTTTCTGAACTGAATAATTCGAAATTGTTTCCATTTAAAACCTTATCTAAGGACTTGGGTGGAGAGGGAAAAAAACTTTCTGCAATTTGTCCGTTTCCCTTAAGGGTGGGGTATCTCGTTTAACCTAGTTAGGTTTCCGCTGAACTTGCTCGCTCAATAGCATTAGGTCACTTATCACTAGAGGCGATGAGGAACTACTTATCTTCCTATGTTGTTCTTTTCTAGACAGGGGTCAGTCGGGAAACATATTGTAAGTAACTACTCTACAGACTTTGTTGCTAACTATCGAAGGTAATAGACTTAGAATTGCCTTAGAATATATTATATATATATATATTAATACACATATATATATAGGCTTTTTCTCTACAAACAAGAGATAACATCCAACAATCACATTCGAAAAACACATAGACAGTAGGAAAATCACACAATGAAGGACATATGAGTAACCGAGATTAAAAATTATAAAATGGATGTTGCAATATTATAAACATTGCTGACTTAGGACAGCTAATATATAAAATAATTTATGTAAAAGTTGGGTTGAACATGTTTTTTGGCCAGCCAACTTTCCCCCTTTATGTAAATAATACTGAGCAAAAACCTATTGAAAGTAATGGATAGGAATATCTAAATCCATTAAAAGTTAGAGGTAACTTACCTAAAAATTGCACATAAAATTCAAAGCCCGAGCTAAATCTGAGTGCAATAAATAAGTGATTGCCAGATTCTGGACCCTAATGCAGAATTAAATCATGTGAATGGTTGAAATGTAGCACTTAACAAAAGTATAAAAAGAATGGAAATAAAAATTAATAAGAGTTGCTATTTATAGCATAACTATAATAACACTAGATTAAATATTAATAAAATATTAATATATAAGTAATTTTATCTAATATTAGAGAATATGGAGATAACTATAACTATGAAATATTTAAGTTTATAGTAATAAAATATTATCAATCTCAGAATTTTTAATCCTTACTTTTTAGAATAGCTTTATTTATATAGCTATTAATAAAATTAATTGGGTATTTCTGATTTAAGCAATGTTTAGTAAAATGTTTATAGTTATTTATTATTTCTGATTTTTTTGACACCAGAAATTTATTACGTTGTATATAATTAATAACAATATTTCTGAATATAGAAACATGTATATTACTCTCCCAATGAGAAAATTTTATAATATTGAAATTAAATTCTCTTTTATCATAAATATTCGAAACTATTACATTATCTTTTAATTTGACATGTATGTCAAGAAAATTTGCTTCATTGTTGTTACTATTTGTCTGTATTAAATTAAGATATTGTGAATAAAAATTAATGTTAGTTATAAAATTGGCTTGTTTGCCAAAAATGATTATGTCATCTATATAACGATAAATACAATATTTAGAATTATTAATGTAACTACTTTCAAAATAATGCAAGTATAAATTGGCAAGACAGTTGCTCGCAGGGCCACCCTGTGGCAAACCTTTAATTTGCAGATAATAGTTACCTTTATGATATATATAGTTCTCTTTAAGTACAAACCTAAGTAGTGAACCAAATCTATCATAATTAACATTATTAAATAAATTATCTTTATGAAAATTTACAAGTATATTAATCAAATCATCAATATCAATAGAGTTAAA
>BMAV01002947.1:0-72469 GCA_019973955.1 Trichonephila inaurata madagascariensis
AACACCCAAAACGGACCCAAATATAACAACCCTAATCCCCCCCTTACAAAAATCTAAAACCGTATCTTCTGAAATCCGATGCCACGTACCTCGTCTTCAATGAGCTACCGTCTCACATCATCTTCATCAACTCAAGCTCATTTACTTCGTTCTGCATCTTCAATAAACCAACCATAGAAATTAAATCTCAGTTACCTGAACCCATTTCTACTACTACTATACCGCTGACAATAGCCTAAATACCTCTGCCTCATCTTTATCAACTGAAACACGCCCATTTCTTACAACTTCTAATAAAATTGCTGCACTGTGAAGTGAAGTTCAACCATCAGTTCCTTTACCTGAGTCGGCCGTTACTACATCCAAAATCATAGAGTGTAAAGCAGGATTCAAAAAATAGAAGAAATTGCACAAAAGTACAAAAAACAAAAATGGAAATAAAAATGGCTCCACATAAACCCAGAAAGTCAGCACCTACAGAATATGCAACAGATGAGGAAGACATAATTATGTATGAAGGGAAGGAGGATGAACTTGAACTAAATCCTGCTGATAAATACGTCCCGACGGAGTATTGGCGAAACAATCCTGACAAATATTTGCGCATGGTAGCTCCAACTTTATTCAGGAAAAGTAGGAACTAATTTTTTTCATAAAACGTTGACTGCTTGAACTTTGTTTTAAATTCCCATTTTTCATTTGTCTTTTTTGTTAAAAAAAATTTCTCTGACTTGGTGGGGGATATCCCATACCAAATTATGGTAGCTTTTATCAATTGAAAACGTGTTTATATTTGAGTTGATATTTTAACTTTTATTGAAACTCTATTGTCAGTATTTTTAACATATTTTATGAAATGTTTTAATATTTAAACATATGTTTGGCGCAGTATAGCCAGATTTGGCTGTTGCTCCAAAAAATCCGACTCTCACTCACTCATTTTTGTTCCTCTGTGTACTAAAATATTGCTTATTGATGTAGACTCGGAACTCAAGAAAGAATAAATTGTCTCATGATCCTTTGCCTGAAGTCTGCGATGTATGCAAAAAGAATGACGCCAGTATCTCGTGTTCGGGAGTCTGTTCGAAGTTCTTTCACCTGACATGTCTTGGAAGGACGAGTGTACCTGAAATTTTAAATGTTCCGACTGTTCTTTAAGTATGTAAAACCGTTTATTCTGTTTTACTTTATGTTTGCCTTTAAAATAATGTGGAATTGAAGTTATGTCCTTTTATGATATATTTACCTGTTAACGATTATCATTTTTCCCATTGATATGTTCAAATGATATATTTCTATATTCTTTTAATTCATTCAGAATAGTTTTTCTCAAACTTAAGATTTCTGTGTAGTATTTATTTGGAAAAAAAAAAATTATTAAGGATCATTTTACCATTTATATTTTTTAGAAGATGCAGATATTTCTGTTGAAAATAAAGGACCAAGTTCCGAAAAACTTGTAAGTGTGTTCTTAAAATTTTCTAGTATTAATTTATTTAAGGGGAATTATAATTTTTATAGATGTATTCTTTTTTTGTTTTAGTGAAATAGTTTTGCAATTTTACTCAAAAGATATTTGCACACTATCATTTCTCTTGAGCAGATAACCAAATGTGATAAGTTACTAACAGATCAAAACGATACAGAAATTTTTGCGAAACATTTTGTTTCTTATGTTTACTGTGAAGGCACATTTAGGATAGTGGAGATAACGAGGAATTTTACAGAACTCACTCAAAATTTTGCTTCCTAAATTTTTTAGTACATCATAATCATTAATGTCTGTCCATAAAAAGAGTTTGATTTTTTACAGTATTGTATTAGTTGTTGAAGTGATTTTTCTATGGCATGATGGATTAATTTTAAATCCAAACATTCATTCTTTTTAGTAACAGAAATGTTCTCAATTTCTTGTTCTTCTCCTTCAGGGGGCTCACCTTCTTTTGGTGAGTACGGGTGTCACAATCCCGAGGTGCCCTAGTGATCTTTTCGTTTTCCCAAGTGGTTTACTGTCTTTGGTAAACACGGGTGTCACGACCCCGGCGTACCCTATTAATCCTTCTCCCGATTTTCGACCCTCTTTCTCGTCATTCAAATTTCCTTTTCTTCTTTTTACGTCTAGACTACAGACTACTATTTTGAATATACCTGTATACAAGTATTGATTTTGTTTTGATTAGATAACTCAAGATCAGTAGTATATTTTTGTTTTCATTTTACGTTGTGTTTAATTAGTTAAAATTTTTTCGATAATTCATTTCGATATTTGTATTATTTCATTGTTTCCTTACTAACACTGTTGGTTTTCTGACCCGCATGTTTGCCGTGTGCGGCGTCCCGTATGGAGGAAAATGAAATCCTGGGGATACCTTTTGTGTTCCCTTTGGCCCGCGCTTTGCTGTAGACAGGAGGCAGGATTGAACCCTCTCCTGTCAATCGGCTGGTGATACCTCTCTTCGGTGTCCCCTGAGAGCCAATTGCTGTAGGGCTAGTCATGCATATAAGGGGTGGCGGGTTTAGCCGTTGGATCCTCGCCCTGATGCAGTAGGGCTTTATTCTTGGTGTACTCCAGGTGAGCGCCTTTTCTGTTTTTTACCAGATGACCGGCACACTGCCTCCCTTGTTGGACTCGTTGGTTGGAGGCACGTCAGGACAAAGCTGTTTTTGCACTTATGGATCCAATGCAGCTGTGCGCGGGTAATGGCCTTGTATTACCCATAACTCTCGCCATTGATCAGATCTCTAACCATACATGTTTTTTCATCTTATAGTTACCGAATAATGAAATGTCCTGAAAATCCCCATTTGGAATTTTTAAAACTTTTCATGGAATTGGAGAACCAAAATCAATAAAGAAAATGCGTTCGGGTGATTTACTTGTCGAAACAGCATCTGCCATTCGATCTAAATCATATTTATCTGCTAAAGCATTTCATGGCTCACCCCTCCTCGTTACTCCCCATATATCTCTGAATTCCAGTCGAGGCGTCGTTTCAGAACCTGACCTTTTGTTCACTTCTGTGGCATAAATCCTTGAGGGATTTTCAGACAAGGGTGTGGTTCATGTCAGAAGAATTACTTTAAAAAAAGAAGCTGCCATTATTCCTACGAAACATTTAATTTTAGCATTCAATAGTCCAAAACTGCCAACTACTATAAAAGCTTGTTACTTAAATTGTAAAATCCGTTCCTATAAACCGAATCCTGTGTGTTTTTTCAAATGCCAGAGGATCGGACACTCTCAACTTCCTGCCGCCGTCAATTGACTTGCTCTAGATGTTCATCCGTTGGACATTCTTCCACGGATTGTACCACTAGAGCCGAAATGTGTTAATTGTTCTCAGGCTCACTCTTCAGATTCAAAATTGTGCCTGAAATGAAAATTAGAAAAACAGATCCAGGAAATAAAGACATCTCTTATTTTGAATCACGCAAACTAATAGTTTCTCAGTTAACCCAAACAAATGCTCAGGCTTCTAAACCTTCAACTATATCCACAACTACCCAAACGGATCCAAATATAACAACCCTAATCTGCCCACCTTTACAAAATCTGAAACCCGTATCTTCTGCAAATCCGATGCCACGTACCTCGTCTTCAATGGCTACCGTCTCCACATCATCTTCATCAACTCAAGCTCATTTACTTCGTTCTGCATCTTCAATAAAACCAACCATAGAAATTAAATCTCAGTTACCTGAACCCATTTCTACTACTACTATACCGCTGACAATAGCCTAAATACCTCTGCCTCATCTTTATCAACTGAAACACGCCCATTTCTTACAACTTCTAATAAAATTGCTGCACTGTGAAGTGAAGTTCAACCATCAGTTCCTTTACCTGAGTCGGCCGTTACTACATCCAAAATCGCATAGAGTGTAAAGCAGGATTCAAAAAATAGAAGAAATTGCACAAAAGTACAAAAAACAAAAATGGAAATAAAATGGCTCCACATAAACCCAGAAAGTCAGCACCTACAGAATATGCAACAGATGAGGAAGACATAATTATGTATGAAGGGAAGGAGGATGAACTTGAACTAAATCCTGCTGATAAATACGTCACGACGGAGTATTGGCGAAACAATCCTGACAAATATTTGCGCATGGTAGCTCCAACTTTATTCAGGAAAAGTAGGAACTAATTTTTTCTATAAAACGTTGACTGCTTGAACTTTGTTTTAAATTCCCATTTTTCATTTGTCTTTTTTGTTAAAAAAAATTTCTCTGACTTGGTGGGGGATATCCCATACCAAATTATGGTAGCTTTTATCAATTGAAAACGTGTTTATATTTGAGTTGATATTTTAACTTTTATTGAAACTCTATTGTCAGTATTTTTAACATATTTTATGAAATGTTTTAATATTTAAACATATGTTTGGCGCAGTATAGCCAGATTTGGCTGTTGCTCCAAAAAATCCGACTCTCACTCACTCATTTTTGTTCCTCTGTGTACTAAAATATTGCTTATTGATGTAGACTCGGAACTCAAGAAAGAATAAATTGTCTCATGATCCTTTGCCTGAAGTCTGCGATGTATGCAAAAAGAATGACGCCAGTATCTCGTGTTCGGGAGTCTGTTCGAAGTTCTTTCACCTGACATGTCTTGGAAGGACGAGTGTACCTGAAATTTTTAAATGTTCCGACTGTTCTTTAAGTATGTAAAACCGTTTATTCTGTTTTACTTTATGTTTGCCTTTAAAATAATGTGGAATTGAAGTTATGTCCTTTTATGATATATTTACCTGTTAACGATTATCATTTTTCCCATTGATATCTTCAAATGATATATTTCTATATTCTATTAATTCATTCAGAATAGTTTTTCTCAAACTTAAGATTTCTGTGTAGTATTTATTTGGAAAAAAAAAAAATTATTAAGGATCATTTTACCATTTATATTTTTTAGAAGATGCAGATATTTCTGTTGAAAATAAAGGACCAAGTTCCGAAAAACTTGTAAGTGTGTTCTTAAAATTTTCTAGTATTAATTTATTTAAGGGAATTATAATTTTTATAGATGTATTCTTTTTTTGTTTTAGTGAAATAGTTTTGCAATTTTACTCAAAAGATATTTGCACACTATCATTTCTCTTGAGCAGATAACCAAATGTGATAAGTTACTAACAGATCAAAACGATACAGAAATTTTTGCGAAACATTTTGTTTCTTATGTTTACTGTGAAGGCACATTTAGGATAGTGGAGATAACGAGGAATTTTACAGAACTCACTCAAAATTTTGCTTCCTAAATTTTTAGTACATCATAATCATTAATGTCTGTCCATAAAAAGAGTTTGATTTTTACAGTATTGTATTAGTTGTTGAAGTGATTTTTCTTGGCATGATGGATTAATTTTAAATCCAAACATTCATTCTTTTTAGTAACAGAAATGTTCTCAATTTCTTGTTCTTCTCCTTCAGGGGGCTCACCTTCTTTTGGTGAGTACGGGTGTCACAATCCCGAGGTGCCCTAGTGATCTTTTCGTTTTCCCAAGTGGTTTACTGTCTTTGGTAAACACGGGTGTCACGACCCCGGCGTACCCTATTAATCCTTCTCCCGATTTTCGACCCTCTTTCTCGTCATTCAAATTTCCTTTTCTTCTTTTACGTCTAGACTACAGACTACTATTTTGAATATACCTGTATACAAGTATTGATTTTGTTTTGATTAGATAACTCAAGATCAGTAGTATATTTTTGTTTTCATTTTACGTTGTGTTTAATTAGTTAAAATTTTTTCGATAATTCATTTCGATATTTGTATTATTTCATTGTTTCCTTACTAACACTGTTGGTTTTCTGACCCGCATGTTTGCCGTGTGCGGCGTCCCGTATGGAGGAAAATGAAATCCTGGGGATACCTTTTGTGTTCCCTTTGGCCCGCGCTTTGCTGTAGACAGGAGGCAGGATTGAACCCTCTCCTGTCAATCGGCTGGTGATACCTCTCTTCGGTGTCCCCTGAGAGCCAATTGCTGTAGGGCTAGTCATGCATATAAGGGGTGGCGGGTTTAGCCGTTGGATCCTCGCCCTGATGCAGTAGGGCTTTATTCTTGGTGTACTCCAGGTGAGCGCCTTTTCTGTTTTTTACCAGATGACCGGCACACTGCCTCCCTTGTTGGACTCGTTGGTTGGAGGCACGTCAGGACAAAGCTGTTTTTGCACTTATGGATCCAATGCAGCTGTGCGCGGGTAATGGCCTTGTATTACCCATAACTCTCGCCATTGATCAGATCTCTAACCATACATGTTTTTTCATCTTATAGTTACCGAATAATGAAATGTCCTGAAAATCCCCATTTGGAATTTTTAAAACTTTTCATGGAATTGGAGAACCAAAATCAATAAAGAAAATGCGTTCGGGTGATTTACTTGTCGAAACAGCATCTGCCATTCGATCTAAATCATATTTATCTGCTAAAGCATTTCATGGCTCACCCCTCCTCGTTACTCCCCATATATCTCTGAATTCCAGTCGAGGCGTCGTTTCAGAACCTGACCTTTTGTTCACTTCTGTGGCATAAATCCTTGAGGGATTTTCAGACAAGGGTGTGGTTCATGTCAGAAGAATTACTTTAAAAAAAGAAGCTGCCATTATTCCTACGAAACATTTAATTTTAGCATTCAATAGTCCAAAACTGCCAACTACTATAAAAGCTTGTTACTTAAATTGTAAAATCCGTTCCTATAAACCGAATCCTCTGCGTTTTTTCAAATGCCAGAGGATCGGACACACTCAACTTCCTGCCGCCGTCAATTGACTTGCTCTAGATGTTCATCCGTTGGACATTCTTCCACGGATTGTACACTAGAGCCGAAATGTGTTAATTGTTCTCAGGCTCACTCTTCAGATTCAAAATTGTGCCTGAAATGAAAATTAGAAAAACAGATCCAGGAAATAAAGACATCTCTTATTTTGAATCACGCAAACTAATAGTTTCTCAGTTAACCCAAACAAATGCTCAGGCTTCTAAACCTTCAACTATATCCACAACTACCCAAACGGATCCAAATATAACAACCCTAATCTGCCCACCTTTACAAAATCTGAAACCCGTATCTTCTGCAAATCCGATGCCACGTACCTCGTCTTCAATGGCTACCGTCTCCACATCATCTTCATCAACTCAAGCTCATTTACTTCGTTCTGCATCTTCAATAAAACCAACCATAGAAATTAAATCTCAGTTACCTGAACCCATTTCTACTACTACTATACCGCTGACAATAGCCTAAATACCTCTGCCTCATCTTTATCAACTGAAACACGCCCATTTCTTACAACTTCTAATAAAATTGCTGCACTGTGAAGTGAAGTTCAACCATCAGTTCCTTTACCTGAGTCGGCCGTTACTACATCCAAAATCGCATAGAGTGTAAAGCAGGATTCAAAAAATAGAAGAAATTGCACAAAAGTACAAAAAACAAAAATGGAAATAAAAATGGCTCCACATAAACCCAGAAAGTCAGCACCTACAGAATATGCAACAGATGAGGAAGACATAATTATGTATGAAGGGAAGGAGGATGAACTTGAACTAAATCCTGCTGATAAATACGTCACGACGGAGTATTGGCGAAACAATCCTGACAAATATTTGCGCATGGTAGCTCCAACTTTATTCAGGAAAAGTAGGAACTAATTTTTTTCATAAAACGTTGACTGCTTGAACTTTGTTTTAAATTCCCATTTTTCATTTGTCTTTTTTGTTAAAAAAAATTTCTCTGACTTGGTGGGGGATATCCCATACCAAATTATGGTAGCTTTTATCAATTGAAAACGTGTTTATATTTGAGTTGATATTTTAACTTTTATTGAAACTCTATTGTCAGTATTTTTAACATATTTTATGAAATGTTTTAATATTTAAACATATGTTTGGCGCAGTATAGCCAGATTTGGCTGTTGCTCCAAAAAATCCGACTCTCACTCACTCATTTTTGTTCCTCTGTGTACTAAAATATTGCTTATTGATGTAGACTCGGAACTCAAGAAAGAATAAATTGTCTCATGATCCTTTGCCTGAAGTCTGCGATGTATGCAAAAAGAATGACGCCAGTATCTCGTGTTCGGGAGTCTGTTCGAAGTTCTTTCACCTGACATGTCTTGGAAGGACGAGTGTACCTGAAATTTTTAAATGTTCCGACTGTTCTTTAAGTATGTAAAACCGTTTATTCTGTTTTACTTTATGTTTGCCTTTAAAATAATGTGGAATTGAAGTTATGTCCTTTTATGATATATTTACCTGTTAACGATTATCATTTTTCCCATTGATATGTTCAAATGATATATTTCTATATTCTTTTAATTCATTCAGAATAGTTTTTCTCAAACTTAAGATTTCTGTGTAGTATTTATTTGGAAAAAAAAAAATTATTAAGGATCATTTTACCATTTATATTTTTTAGAAGATGCAGATATTTCTGTTGAAAATAAAGGACCAAGTTCCGAAAAACTTGTAAGTGTGTTCTTAAAATTTTCTAGTATTAATTTATTTAAGGGGAATTATAATTTTTATAGATGTATTCTTTTTTTGTTTTAGTGAAATAGTTTTGCAATTTTACTCAAAAGATATTTGCACACTATCATTTCTCTTGAGCAGATAACCAAATGTGATAAGTTACTAACAGATCAAAACGATACAGAAATTTTTGCGAAACATTTTGTTTCTTATGTTTACTGTGAAGGCACATTTAGGATAGTGGAGATAACGAGGAATTTTACAGAACTCACTCAAAATTTTGCTTCCTAAATTTTTAGTACATCATAATCATTAATGTCTGTCCATAAAAAGAGTTTGATTTTTACAGTATTGTATTAGTTGTTGAAGTGATTTTTCTTTTGGCATGATGGATTAATTTTAAATCCAAACATTCATTCTTTTAGTAACAGAAATGTTCTCAATTTCTTGTTCTTCTCCTTCAGGGGCTCACCTTCTTTTGGTGAGTACGGGTGTCACAATCCCGAGGTGCCCTAGTGATCTTTTCGTTTTCCCAAGTGGTTTACTGTCTTTGGTAAACACGGGTGTCACGACCCCGGCGTACCCTATTAATCCTTCTCCCGATTTTCGACCCTCTTTCTCGTCATTCAAATTTCCTTTTCTTCTTTTTACGTCTAGACTACAGACTACTATTTTGAATATACCTGTATACAAGTATTGATTTTGTTTTGATTAGATAACTCAAGATCAGTAGTATATTTTTGTTTTCATTTTACGTTGTGTTTAATTAGTTAAAATTTTTTCGATAATTCATTTCGATATTTGTATTATTTCATTGTTTCCTTACTAACACTGTTGGTTTTCTGACCCGCATGTTTGCCGTGTGCGGCGTCCCGTATGGAGGAAAATGAAATCCTGGGGATACCTTTTGTGTTCCCTTTGGCCGCGCTTTGCTGTAGACAGGAGGCAGGATTGAACCCTCTCCTGTCAATCGGCTGGTGATACCTCTTCGTGTCCCCTGAGAGCCAATTGCTGTAGGGCTAGTCATGCATATAAGGGGTGGCGGGTTTAGCCGTTGGATCCTCGCCCTGATGCAGTAGGGCTTTATTCTTGGTGTACTCCAGGTGAGCGCCTTTTCTGTTTTTTACCAGATGACCGGCACACTGCCTCCCTTGTTGGACTCGTTGGTTGGAGGCACGTCAGGACAAAGCTGTTTTTGCACTTATGGATCCAATGCAGCTGTGCGCGGTAATGGCCTTGTATTACCCATAACTCTCGCCATTGATCAGATCTCTAACCATACATGTTTTTTTATCTTATAGTTACCGAATAATGAAATGTCCTGAAAATCCCCATTTGGAATTTTTAAAACTTTTCATGGAATTGGAGAACCAAAATCAATAAAGAAAATGCGTTCGGGTGATTTACTTGTCGAAACAGCATCTGCCATTCGATCTAAATCATATTTATCTGCTAAAGCATTTCATGGCTCACCCCTCCTCGTTACTCCCCATATATCTCTGAATTCCAGTCGAGGCGTCGTTTCAGAACCTGACCTTTTGTTCACTTCTGTGGCATAAATCCTTGAGGGATTTTCAGACAAGGGTGTGGTTCATGTCAGAAGAATTACTTTAAAAATGAAGCTGCCATTATTCCTACGAAACATTTAATTTTAGCATTCAATAGTCCAAAACTGCCAACTACTATAAAAGCTTGTTACTTAAATTGTAAAATCCGTTCCTATAAACCGAATCCTCTGTGTTTTTTCAAATGCCAGAGGATCGGACACTCTCAACTTCCTGCCGCCGTCAATTGACTTTGTTTCTAGATGTTCATCCGTTGGACATTCTTCCACGGATTGTATAGTAGAGCCGAAATGTGTTAATTGTTCTCAGGCTCACTCTTCAGATTCAAAATTGTGCCTGAAATGAAAATTAGAAAAACAGATCCAGGAAATAAAGACATCTCTTATTTTGAATCACGCAAACTAATAGTTTCTCAGTTAACCCAAACAAATGCTCAGGCTTCTAAACCTTCAACTATATCCACAACTACCCAAACGGATCCAAATATAACAACCCTAATCTGCCCACCTTACAAAATCTGAAACCCGTATCTTCTGCAAATCCGATGCCACGTACCTCGTCTTCAATGGCTACCGTCTCCACATCATCTTCATCAACTCAAGCTCATTTACTTCGTTCTGCATCTTCAATAAAACCAACCATAGAAATTAAATCTCAGTTACCTGAACCCATTTCTACTACTACTATACCGCTGACAATAGCCTAAATACCTCTGCCTCATCTTTATCAACTGAAACACGCCCATTTCTTACAACTTCTAATAAAATTGCTGCACTGTGAAGTGAAGTTCAACCATCAGTTCCTTTACCTGAGTCGGCCGTTACTACATCCAAAATCGCATAGAGTGTAAAGCAGGATTCAAAAAAATAGAAGAAATTGCACAAAAGTACAAAAAACAAAAATGGAAATAAAAATGGCTCCACATAAACCGAGAAAGTCAGCACCTACAGAATATGCAACAGATGAGGAAGACATAATTATGTATGAAGGGAAGGAGGATGAACTTGAACTAAATCCTGCTGATAAATACGTCACGACGGAGTATTGGCGAAACAATCCTGACAAATATTTGCGCATGGTAGCTCCAACTTTATTCAGGAGAAGTAGGAACTAATTTTTTTCATAAAACGTTGACTGCTTGAACTTTGTTTTAAATTCCCATTTTTCATTTGTCTTTTTTGTTAAAAAAAATTTCTCTGACTTGGTGGGGGGATATCCCATACCAAATTATGGTAGCTTTTATCAATTGAAAACGTGTTTATATTTGAGTTGATATTTTAACTTTTATTGAAACTCTATTGTCAGTATTTTTAACATATTTTATGAAATGTTTTAATATTTAAACATATGTTTGGCGCAGTATAGCCAGATTTGGCTGTTGCTCCAAAAAATCCGACTCTCACTCACTCATTTTTGTTCCTCTGTGTACTAAAATATTGCTTATTGATGTAGACTCGGAACTCAAGAAAGAATAAATTGTCTCATGATCCTTTGCCTGAAGTCTGCGATGTATGCAAAAAGAATGACGCCAGTATCTCGTGTTCGGGAGTCTGTTCGAAGTTCTTTCACCTGACATGTCTTGGAAGGACGAGTGTACCTGAAATTTTTAAATGTTCCGACTGTTCTTAAGTATGTAAAACCGTTTATTCTGTTTTACTTTATGTTTGCCTTTAAAATAATGTGGAATTGAAGTTATGTCCTTTTATGATATATTTACCTGTTAACGATTATCATTTTTCCCATTGATATGTTCAAATGATATATTTCTATATTCTTTTAATTCATTCAGAATAGTTTTTCTCAAACTTAAGATTTCTGTGTAGTATTTATTTGGAAAAAAAAAATTATTAAGGATCATTTTACCATTTATATTTTTTAGAAGATGCAGATATTTCTGTTGAAAATAAAGGACCAAGTTCCGAAAAACTTGTAAGTGTGTTCTTAAAATTTTCTAGTATTAATTTATTTAAGGGGAATTATAATTTTTATAGATGTATTCTTTTTTTGTTTTAGTGAAATAGTTTTGCAATTTTACTCAAAAGATATTTGCACACTATCATTTCTCTTGAGCAGATAACCAAATGTGATAAGTTACTAACAGATCAAAACGATACAGAAATTTTTGCGAAACATTTTGTTTCTTATGTTTACTGTGAAGGCACATTTAGGATAGTGGAGATAACGAGGAATTTTACAGAACTCACTCAAAATTTTGCTTCCTAAATTTTTTAGTACATCATAATCATTAATGTCTGTCCATAAAAAGAGTTTGATTTTTTACAGTATTGTATTAGTTGTTGAAGTGATTTTTCTTTGGCATGATGGATTAATTTTAAATCCAAACATTCATTCTTTTTAGTAACAGAAATGTTCTCAATTTCTTGTTCTTCTCCTTCAGGGGGCTCACCTTCTTTTGGTGAGTACGGGTGTCACAATCCCGAGGTGCCCTAGTGATCTTTTCGTTTTCCCAAGTGGTTTACTGTCTTTGGTAAACACGGGTGTCACGACCCCGGCGTACCCTATTAATCCTTCTCCCGATTTTCGACCCTCTTTCTCGTCATTCAAATTTCCTTTTCTTCTTTTTACGTCTAGACTACAGACTACTATTTTGAATATACCTGTATACAAGTATTGATTTTGTTTTGATTAGATAACTCAAGATCAGTAGTATATTTTTGTTTTCATTTTACGTTGTGTTTAATTAGTTAAAATTTTTTCGATAATTCATTTCGATATTTGTATTATTTCATTGTTTCCTTACTAACACTGTTGGTTTTCTGACCCGCATGTTTGCCGTGTGCGGCGTCCCGTATGGAGGAAAATGAAATCCTGGGGATACCTTTTGTGTTCCCTTTGGCCCGCGCTTTGCTGTAGACAGGAGGCAGGATTGAACCCTCTCCTGTCAATCGGCTGGTGATACCTCTCTTCGGTGTCCCCTGAGAGCCAATTGCTGTAGGGCTAGTCATGCATATAAGGGGTGGCGGGTTTAGCCGTTGGATCCTCGCCCTGATGCAGTAGGGCTTTATTCTTGGTGTACTCCAGGTGAGCGCCTTTTCTGTTTTTTTACCAGATGACCGGCACACTGCCTCCCTTGTTGGACTCGTTGGTTGGAGGCACGTCAGGACAAAGCTGTTTTTGCACTTATGGATCCAATGCAGCTGTGCGCGGGTAATGGCCTTGTATTACCCATAACTCTCGCCATTGATCAGATCTCTAACCATACATGTTTTTTCATCTTATAGTTACCGAATAATGAAATGTCCTGAAAATCCCCATTTGGAATTTTTAAAACTTTTCATGGAATTGGAGAACCAAAATCAATAAAGAAAATGCGTTCGGGTGATTTACTTGTCGAAACAGCATCTGCCATTCGATCTAAATCATATTTATCTGCTAAAGCATTTCATGGCTCACCCCTCCTCGTTACTCCCCATATATCTCTGAATTCCAGTCGAGGCGTCGTTTCAGAACCTGACCTTTTGTTCACTTCTGTGGCATAAATCCTTGAGGGATTTTCAGACAAGGGTGTGGTTCATGTCAGAAGAATTACTTTAAAAAATGAAGCTGCCATTATTCCTACGAAACATTTAATTTTAGCATTCAATAGTCCAAAACTGCCAACTACTATAAAAGCTTGTTACTTAAATTGTAAAATCCGTTCCTATAAACCGAATCCTCTGTGTTTTTTCAAATGCCAGAGGATCGGACACTCTCAACTTCCTGCCGCCGTCAATTGACTTGCTCTAGATGTTCATCCGTTGGACATTCTTCCACGGATTGTATAGTAGAGCCGAAATGTGTTAATTGTTCTCAGGCTCACTCTTCAGATTCAAAATTGTGCCTGAAATGAAAATTAGAAAAACAGATCCAGGAAATAAAGACATCTCTTATTTTGAATCACGCAAACTAATAGTTTCTCAGTTAACCCAAACAAATGCTCAGGCTTCTAAACCTTCAACTATATCCACAACTACCCAAACGGATCCAAATATAACAACCCTAATCTGCCCACCTTTACAAAATCTGAAACCCGTATCTTCTGCAAATCCGATGCCACGTACCTCGTCTTCAATGGCTACCGTCTCCACATCATCTTCATCAACTCAAGCTCATTTACTTCGTTCTGCATCTTCAATAAAACCAACCATAGAAATTAAATCTCAGTTACCTGAACCCATTTCTACTACTACTATACCGCTGACAATAGCCTAAATACCTCTGCCTCATCTTTATCAACTGAAACACGCCCATTTCTTACAACTTCTAATAAAATTGCTGCACTGTGAAGTGAAGTTCAACCATCAGTTCCTTTACCTGAGTCGGCCGTTACTACATCCAAAATCGCATAGAGTGTAAAGCAGGATTCAAAAAATAGAAGAAATTGCACAAAAGTACAAAAACAAAATGGAAATAAAATGGCTCCACATAAACCCAGAAAGTCAGCACCTACAGAATATGCAACAGATGAGGAAGACATAATTATGTATGAAGGGAAGGAGGATGAACTTGAACTAAATCCTGCTGATAAATACGTCACGACGGAGTATTGGCGAAACAATCCTGACAAATATTTAGCATGGTAGCTCCAACTTTATTCAGAAAAGTAGGAACTAATTTTTTCATAAAACGTTGACTGCTTGAACTTTGTTTTAAATTCCCATTTTTCATTTGTCTTTTTTGTTAAAAAAAATTTCTCTGACTTGGTGGGGGATATCCCATACCAAATTATGGTAGCTTTTATCAATTGAAAACGTGTTTATATTTGAGTTGATATTTTAACTTTTATTGAAACTCTATTGTCAGTATTTTAACATATTTTATGAAATGTTTTAATATTTAAAACATATGTTTACGCAGTATAGCCAGATTTGGCTGTTGCTCCAAAAAATCCGACTCTCACTCACTCATTTTTGTTCCTCTGTGTACTAAAATATTGCTTATTGATGTAGACTCGGAACTCAAGAAAGAATAAATTGTCTCATGATCCTTTGCCTGAAGTCTGCGATGTATGCAAAAGAATGACGCCAGTATCTCGTGTTCGGGAGTCTGTTCGAAGTTCTTTCACCTGACATGTCTTGAAGGACGAGTGTACCTGAAATTTTTAAATGTTCCGACTGTTCTTTAAGTATGTAAAACCGTTTATTCTGTTTTACTTTATGTTTGCCTTAAAATAATGTGGAATTGAAGTTATGTCCTTTTATGATATATTTACCTGTTAACGATTATCATTTTTCCCATTGATATGTTCAAATGATATATTTCTATATTCTTTTAATTCATTCAGAATAGTTTTTCTCAAACTTAAGATTTCTGTGTAGTATTTATTTGGAAAAAAAAAAAATTATTAAGGATCATTTTACCATTTATATTTTTTAGAAGATGCAGATATTTCTGTTGAAAATAAAGGACCAAGTTCCGAAAAACTTGTAAGTGTGTTCTTAAAATTTTCTAGTATTAATTTATTTAAGGAATTATAATTTTTATAGATGTATTCTTTTTTTGTTTTAGTGAAATAGTTTTGCAATTTTACTCAAAAGATATTTGCACACTATCATTTCTCTTGAGCAGATAACCAAATGTGATAAGTTACTAACAGATCAAAACGATACAGAAATTTTTGCGAAACATTTTGTTTCTTATGTTTACTGTGAAGGCACATTTAGGATAGTGGAGATAACGAGGAATTTTACAGAACTCGCTCAAAATTTTGCTTCCTAAATTTTTTAGTACATCATAATCATTAATGTCTGTCCATAAAAAGAGTTTGATTTTTTACAGTATTGTATTAGTTGTTGAAGTGATTTTTCTATGGCATGATGGATTAATTTTAAATCCAAACATTCATTCTTTTTAGTAACAGAAATGTTCTCAATTTCTTGTTCTTCTCCTTCAGGGGGCTCACCTTCTTTTGGTGAGTACGGGTGTCACAATCCCGAGGTGCCCTAGTGATTTTTTTTCGTTTTCCCAAGTGGTTTACTGTCTTTGGTAAACACGGGTGTCACGACCCCGGCGTACCCTATTAATCCTTCTCCCGATTTTCGACCCTCTTTCTCGTCATTCAAATTTCCTTTTCTTCTTTTTACGTCTAGACTACAGACTACTATTTTGAATATACCTGTATACAAGTATTGATTTTGTTTTGATTAGATAACTCAAGATCAGTAGTATATTTTTGTTTCATTTTACGTTGTGTTTAATTAGTTAAAATTTTTTCGATAATTCATTTCGATATTTGTATTATTTCATTGTTTCCTTACTAACACTGTTGGTTTTCTGACCCGCATGTTTGCCGTGTGCGGCGTCCCGTATGGAGGAAAATGAAATCCTGAGGATACCTTTTGTGTTCCCTTTGGCCCGCGCTTTGCTGTAGACAGGAGGCAGGATTGAACCCTCCTGTCAATCGGCTGGTGATACCTCTCTTCGGTGTCCCCTGAGAGCCAATTGCTGTAGGGCTAGTCATGCATATAAGGGGTGGCGGGTTTAGCCGTTGGATCCTCGCCCTGATGGTAGGGCTTTATTCTGGTGTACTCCAGGTGAGCGCCTTTTCTGTTTTACCAGATGACCGGCACACCGCCCCTGCAGTTGGACTTCCGTTGGTTGGAGGCACGTCAGGACAAAGCTGTTTTGCACCATGGGATCCACGCAGCTGTAGCGCGGTAATGGCCTTGTATTACCCTATAACTTCGCCATTGATCAGATCTCTAACCATAGACGTTTTTCATCTTATAGTTACCGAATAATGAAATGTCCTGAAAACTCCCCATTTGGAATTTTAAAACTTTTCATGGAATTGGAGAACCAAAATCAATAAAGAAATATGTTCGGGTGATTTACTCTTCGAAACAGCATTCTGCCATTCGATCTAAATATATTTACTGCTAAAGGAGCCATGACTCTCCCTCCTCGTTACTCCCCATATATTTTTGAATTCCAGTGGAGGCGTCGTTTCTGAACCTGACCTGTTCACTTCTGAGGCGTAAATCCCTGAGGGATTTTCAGAAAAGGGTGTGGTTCGTCAGAAGAATTACTTTAATCCTTTGATGGTTATGAACGAGCTCAGCTCGCAATCGAGTCGTGCTTCTGAATGCGCACAAACGAGTTCAGCTTGTCCGCAAGATTTCGACCAAAATGGGTAGAAAACGGGTACTACTCATGTTGTGAAACTTTTCCCCAAAGCGCGCTGACGAGCTGGACTCTTCCAGATTCATTTTTCTGCATTGATTATGTTTCTAACGAATCCTACTCGTGAAGTTTAGTTAGTTTGACTGTCTACAGATGGCAGTGAGATATGGTTCCATGAATTTCTTTTTTAATACAGGTAAAATTTTTACCCATTCTTTTTATGCTTATTTTGGTGCGTTTTAGAGGCAAGTTAAAAGGCCTGCAAGTGAAAAATTAGGATTATTATGATGATGATTTTGATTTCAATACAGAAAGCTTATCAAGTTTTTGAGTCTGATGAAGACTCCTTAGTTCTTAGCATATCAAGCTCAGAAGAGATTCAAGCTTGATGAGGAAAAATTTTTCTGACTGTTCGACAGTGGTGTAAAATTGATTCAAGTTCTCCTGCCCAGTCGATTTAGTTTTTATTGGAGATGTGGGCATGAAAGCTTGCGTGACAAATATTTCTGATCCACTAGGAGTACTTGAGCTGTTTCTTACTGATGAGATTGTAAATCATATTGTTACTGAAAACCAACATTTTGCTGCTGAAAAATTTAAATAAATTTGAGAGCAAAGAACACCTCGAACTCATCATTTGAGTGAAAACTAATGCGAATGAATTGAGAGTATTTTTGCAACATTAATTTTGAAAGGAATAGTTACAACCAACTGTAAGAATGTTTTTTGGTCAAAAGAAAGTTAATTGAAACTCCTAGTTTTTCTTAACCTCATGACTTCGAGAGGGTTTTGACCTTTATTATGCAATTTATTCATTTTGATAGGAATGAAAAACACTGATTCTTCTCATCCTCAGCCAAAACTAAAAAGATATGGACTGTTTTAAATTACAGAAAAATTTCTCGGAGGTTTATACACCCGAACAAGATATGTATTGATGAAAGTCTATTGTTGTATAAAGGAGACTTTTCTTGGACCCAATACTTACCAATTTGAAAGGGCCAGATTTTGGTATCAAAATGTTATGTTATGTGAATCTCATAGTGGATACGTGTGGTTCATTATAATTTATGTTGGTGTGTTACACAGATGTATCTGAAGAAAATAGAATGTTCGTTTTTACCTCAGGTAGTTTTGAAATTGTCTTAATGCCATTAAACAAAGGATACTGCCTTTACTATGGATAATACTACAACTCTCCTGAGTTAGGTGAAATGTTATTGAAATCTAAAACTACTTTTGGAAACATTAAGACCTAACAGAAAAGATCTACCGAAGGAACTGAAAACAGAAAAGCTTACAAAGTGGGGAGACTTACTTCTGCATATCAAAAGAGGTAAGATAATGACCATGCGATGGAGAGATAAAAATATGTTCATTTTATAAGCTCAATTCATAAATCCTTGAAATCGTAAAAGTCCCAAATAAATTGAAAAATGTGGGAGATAAAGAAGCCCAAGATTGATTTAGATTATAATAATACGATGGGTGGTGTAGATCGTATTGAGCAGCAAATTGATACTATGACCCAATCGATCTTACACAAATAAAGCTGATGGCAGTGCAATATTTCGTTATTTTTTGACATAACAATTTTTAAAGCTTTTCAGCCTGTGGAAAAAAAGGAAATAAAAATCAAATTTCGAATTAAATTGAACCATTGAAAATTGTTGAAAAATATCACACTCACAGACATTTGAAATTAAAACCTGCTGAAACAGTTTCAAATACTTTAAGATTGTCAGCACGCCACTTTATTGATTATATTCCAGCTACAGAAAAAAAAAGAAAGAACCTTCTAGACGCTGTGTGGTATGTTGCAGCAAAAATGATGCCAATGGAAAAAGAATTCGCCGTGAAACACGTACTTATTGCAAAGACTGTAATGCCCCATTATGTGCAATTCCATGTTTTAAAGTATATCACACACAAAAAGAATTTTAGGGAATTATTGTATTTAAATGCCTCATAAAGTTTTACATTAGTTGTTTTTTTATTTAGTCCTTTCAATTTAATATTTCTCTTATATTTATAATTAACTATTATGATTTATATATTTATTATAATCATTTATAATTTACTATATAATAATTATCATTTATTAATTATTTTAAAGTACGTAAAATCTGTTATAAGTGTACTACAAATACTTTAAGAAACCTTTAAAACGCATCAAGCGAGCTATCTACGGCATCGCCGGAGAAGGGTGACATTTTCGGAAGAACGGCGGGGGAAAAGAGCTGCCACTTTCGACTACTGCTTACTCGTAATACTGCGCGAATTAAGTAAGCGAAGGCTGCTCATTTCCCTAACCGTCAAAGGGTTAAAAAAAGAAGCTGCAATTATTCCTACGAAACATTTAATTTTTGCATTCGATAGTCCAAAACTGCCAACTACAATAAAAGCTTGTCACTTAAATTGTAAAATCCGCTCCTATAAACCGAATTCTAAGCGTTTTTTCAAATGCCAGAGGTTCGGACACTCTCAAACTTCCTTCCGCCGTCAATTAACTTGCTCTAGATGTTCATCCGTTGGGCATTCTTCCACGGATTGTACACTAGAGCCGAAATGTGTTAATTGTTCTCAGACTCACTCTTCAGATTCAAAATTATGCCCGAAATGAAAATTAGAAAAACAGATCCAGGAAATAAAAGCATCTCTTATTTTGAATCTCGCAAACTAATAGTTCCTCAGTTAACCCAAACAAATACTCAGGCTTCTAAACCTTCAACTTTATCCACAACTACCCAAACGGATCCAAATATAACAACCCTAATCTGCCCACCTTTACAAAATCTGAAACCCGTATCTTCTGCAAATCCGATGCCACGTACCTCGTCTTCAATGGCTACCGTCTCCACATCATCTTCATCAACTCAAGCTCATTTACTTCGTTCTGCATCTTCAATAAAACCAACCATAGAAATTAAATCTCAGTTACCTGAACCCATTTCTACTACTACTATACCGCTGACAATAGCCTAAATACCTCTGCCTCATCTTTATCAACTGAAACACGCCCATTTCCTACAACTTCTAATAAAATTGCTGCACTGTGAAGTTCAACCATCAGTTCCTTTACCTGAGTCGGCCGTTACTACATCCAAAATCGCATAGAGTGTAAAGCAGGATTAAAAAAATAGAAGAAATTGCACAAAAGTACAAAAAACAAAAATAGAAATAAAAATGGCTCCACATAAACCCAGAAAGTCAGCACCTACAGAATATGCAACAGATGAGGAAGACATAATTATGTATGAAGGGAAGGAGGATGAACTTGAACTAAATCCTGCTGATAAATGCGTCCGCGATGGAGTATTGGGGAAAAAATCCTGACAAATATTTAGCGCATGGTAGCTCCAACTTTATTCAGGAAAAGTATGAACTAATGTTTTTCATAAAACGTTGACTGCTTGAACTTTGTTTTAAATTCCCATTTTTCATTTGTCTTTTTTGTTAAAAAAAATTTCTCTGACTATTTGGGGGATATCCCATACCAAATTATGGTAGCTTTTATCAGTTGAAAACGTGTTTATATTTGAGTTGATATTTTACTTTTATTGAAACTCTATTGTCAGTATTTTTAACATATTTTATGAAATGTTTTAATATTTAAACATATGTTTGCTAGTATAGCCAGATTTGGCTGTTGCTCCAAAAATCCGATCTCACTCACTATTTTTGTTCCTCTGTGTACTAAAATATTGCTTATTGATGTAGACTCATAACTCAAGAAAGATTAAATTGTCTCATGATCCTTTGCCTGAAGTCTGCGATGTATGCAAAAAGAATGACGCCAATATCTTTTGTTCGGGAGTCTGTTCGAAGTTCTTTCACCTGACATGTCTTGGAAGGACGAGTGTACCTGAAAATTTTAAATGTCCAGAATGTTGTTTAAGTATGTAAAACCATTTATTGCATGTTTTACTCTGTTTTTTATAGTTTCATTTAATTAAAATTATGTACTTTTGTGGAATTTATAAATTTATCTATCAAAATTATTTTTTTGTAATTTCTTCAAGTTTAATTTGTTATATTCTTTTAATTCATTTAGAATAGTTTTTGTCAAAGTTAAAAGATTTTTTTGGGGTTATTTATTTGGAAATTAAATTATTAAAATTATTTAATGTTTAAATTTTTTAGGATATTTAGAGCTTTTCATGAAAACTAATGGAACAAGTTCTGAAAAACCTGTAAGTGTTATATATTTTATTCATAAAATTTTCTAGTATTAATTTATTTTTGTGTAATGTTAGTTTTCTGAGAAATATATATTTTATTTCTCTTAGTAATACTATTGCAATTGTATTTGAAATATGCTTTGTAAGTTATTTTTTATGAACTCTTTTAGAAAGAGATAATCTGATATTATATGTTATTATTAGCAAATTAAAAATATATAAAATTTTTTGCCATAGATTCTTTTTTATTCAATAATATCACACTCAGTGCAGTTAGAATCTTAAATATGCAGAACAAATTACATCCTTAACTTATATATTTGATGTGATTATTAATTCCGAACTTCACTGTAAGTCAGTGATTGAAACTTTTACTGATATGAGGAGTTATTAACAGAAAATATGTATTTCAGATAAAAAAAATTAGTAAAATTTAAGGTGAGTTCAAATGGAAATCGAGAAAAGGGTGCGAAGAATTTTTAGTTTATATTTTATTGCTTGTTTTGCTCCCCATGTCATAAAAGTAGTTCATTTGTTATTTGTTAACCTTTAGACTCTAAGCACACTGAATATGAATTAGAACTTCGTTGATGAAATTGCTATGAAAATATTATTTATTTTAATATTTCATTTTGGAATATTTGTTGGACTTCTTTTCACTTGGCAAATTACCTCTCTGAAAAATTTGTTTTTTTTAAAGACTTTTTTTTATAATGGAATTATTTTTGCAATATTTTTTTAAAGATTTAAGTTGTATTCATATAATTCTAACCATGTAGCTACTTGATGAATTCTCTGTGTAGAAAAAGAGTGGTGTTTTGTATGGTATGTTTAATTGTTTTAGTTATTAATGTAAAATGATAATAGATACTGGTATTATTGGTGCATGTGTGGTGTTATTCAAGTAATACTGGAATTCAAGTTGGTCTTTTCCTGGATTTATTGATAACATTCTATAAACTTCAACAAATCAAAACTTAATAACTTAAATTACCAAGTTAAAATATTAGACCTAAAATATATTCTAGTATACAATGGCACTCCTAGAATTGCTGAAGCCAAGATCAAGATTACAAAAATATCTGTTATAAATGACAGCTCCTAGAACGCTAAACAAGTTCAAGATTAGCATTGAGGTAGAATCAGTTATACATATGGTTTTTGTCAAAATAGACAACGTGGGGTCTGAGCTGGTGACAGCTACGTTTTACCCATTCAGATCAGCTGGTCCCTATAATTCACAGCATCCTCTCCCCAAATGAACCAGAGGGTTCATAACATTTTCATGCATTTCTTGGCCTCTAGCACAGTTAAATTTTAAAATAACGTACACAAATTAAATAATTAAATATTCTAACAAATTCCAATGCACTAATAAGAAATAACACTTAAACAACAAAATATTCTAAAATTTAAGAGAAGAAAAAAGAGGTTTCATTATATAAAATTTAAACATTGTCAAGGAAAGTATACATTATAAATTTTCCAATTTATTAATAGGTCACTAATCAAGCTGCTTATCAATGCTTGAATTAAGCCATAATGAAATGATTAACACATAATTAATAATGTGAATTAAGTCAAAAAAAACTTTAGAAATTCTCATATAAATATGCATATTGAGAAAAATATAAAATAGTTCCATACACAATTTCCAAGAATCATTCTAGTTACAACATTTAAGAATAAAATACTAAACTGCATTTGAATCTAAACAAATACACATTACAAAAAGCAAATATTTCAAATAAAATTATTTACATTAATAAGCATTCAAAATATCACTATAAAAATTATGTTATATAAGAATATGAGTATATGAGAACCTTGATATTTACATTGACAACAAATTTTAATTATCAGTTCTGGATTTCTAAATTATACAGAATGTTTAATTATGGATGAATTGGTCTTGATTTTACAAGCCCCCAGCTTGCCATTTCTACCGGGTAAAATTCAAGAATTTTTCCAATTTCCAGAAATATCTAGGTAATGGATCATCTTTGATCAAAACAACCTCATTAATTTGAGAAACATTTTTAAATAATCTAGAATGAGCTGCTTAAATTTAGCAAATACTCTTTCTTCTACCTTGACCAAAAGGATCTCATTAGCTTTTTGCGATAGTTAAATGCTTTCATTAAGCACTTTCTGGAAGAGAGATTGGAATCAAGATGATCTTACATGTCTTACAGGTGGTATTGAAGTGATTCGTTTCCTATAATAAAATGTGCTGGAGTCAAAGAAATTGGTTCCTCTTTTCACTACCAACGTAAGTGATAGGTTTAGAATTGATCATCTCTTCAATCTCAGAAAGGTTAATAACTGTTCGATGGTGAGTGATGAACTTCAAAGTGTTTTTTGAAGCTCAACTTTCACAGAATCCACCATGTGTTCATGGAAACCATCCCACCAGGCAGCTCTTTCGACGATGTAGTTCCACTTAATAGAGTGAGCAGAGTAAAAGTTTTTTACATCTGCATCGTTTCACACTTTCCACATTTGCTGAAGCTCCAATTCAGCATGTTTAAACATACGGGCATTATCTGATATCACCATGGAACACAAACCGCGTAGAGTAATAAAACGTCGAAAGGCAAGAAGAAATTTGTCAGTAGTCATACTACCGACCAGCTATAGAGGAACACTTCTTGTTACTGCACAAGTGATTAACAGTATATACTGTTTAGCATCACTGTCTGTGACGAATAACGGTCTTGTAAAATCAATCCCTCTAACTGAAAAGGAAGGTGACTGTCATGCGGACGTCTGGAAGAGGAGTAATAACATGACTTCCTGGATTAGAGTTAAACCTCTTATGAGTAATGCACTTTTTCAGGAGAGACTTTATGGTCTAACGAGCTTTCAAAATCCAGTATATTTCTCTCTCACCTGCTTCCACATTACTATTCTTATAATATGTTTGAAAATTCTCTTAAGATGTTTTACTAATCTAGCAGCAATTATAGCATCCATTAATTCTAGCCTTGGAAGAATTATCTTTTTAATAGGAACAATATAATTTAGACATAATTTTATCAGCAATTTTATATTTTAAGTAGGCCACAGCTCCAAAAGATTTTGGCGAAGCATCCAAAAATACATGTAACTTTAAATAATTTCTGTTAATTAAATTTGTTGGGGAATAGTAGTATCGCAGAATCTTTAAATTTTGCAAATGTTCTTTAAATTTCAAAATGACATCAATAAGAATAGGATTCAAATTTTCTCGGGAAATGAGACATTCAAATAAATTTAAATTATTTCCTTGTTTACTACTCGTGTTATAAACTACTCTCGTTTTTGTATTGGAAGAATTTTCCCTGAAAACTTCCCGATGAGGCATTACATATTCAGCAAAACAATTTTCAGTACATTTTTCTATAATACCTCGCTTTAATTGTTCTTTCATAACCGAATTATACCTTTCAAATAAAAACTAATCCTGATTAAATTTTTTTTCTAAAGAAATGAATCTTTTTTCTGTAACATCAAAGTTACTACCTAAATTTTCTTTTACACCATTAGTCTTCAATTGCAACGGCACCTCACAACGCCCATTTTCTTTCTTTATTTCTGTTCCGAAATTGCGTAAGCTCTAACCCCCGTTTTAACACTCACTTCATCCCTGTGCAAGAAAGTATCTATTTCCCACAAATCGTTTTCGACCACCATGCAAGAAATGTTGTAAACAGCTGCATGTTTCACTTTTCGAGACCTATCAAAGTTTCTCCAAAAAGGGAAGGGAGCATAAACAAATTCTTGTTTATTTTCTTAGGCTTCCCTGTAATAGTATTAACCAAAAAATTGCGCGCGAAGTAAAATCTTTATCGGATTCTTCTGGAAAGAATCCGCCATTTGACAACCAGATGGAATCAAGTTATGTAAGAGTTTCAGGGTCAAATCCAAATAAATCTCGGCCCCTGTTATTTCGTTCGTCACGAGAGCCTCGATGCTTATGGATTGAAAAGGAGGAAATCTACTTGTTAAGGTTAGATTTACAACCTCAAATGTTCTCTCAAGCGGCTTTCGATTAAAAAGGTATAGATTAAAAAGTGTTTCTTGTCTTAATAGTTTTAAATTTAATACATTTTTTAAATCATTGCATGTAAAGGATTTTTGCGATCCAGAATCAAATAAAAGCCTAGCCATAGTTTTATTGCAACCATTAATAACTTGAACCTCAGCCGTTTGTGTAGTAATGTCGCATAATTTTCGGGCTATGGTGGGTTCATATCAGAAGACAATACAATTTCCTACACCTGAGTCTCGGTTTCAGGTTTCTTTACATTACCTATTTCAGGTATTTCTATTTTATTATTTAGAAGTGGAGTTTTAGTTTTAGGGCAAAACAGGGAATTGTGCTGTAAACTCAGGCAAGTTTCACGTGGTGTAATTTTTACCTTGCATTGTGAAATTAAATGTTTATAGCACTGATAACATCTCCCCTCTTTCTTTAACTTATGTTTTTCTTCATTAGAAAATATTTGTGTGTATTTGAATTGCAAAATATGCAAACATTTTTAACAACCTTAGTTCAAGCGGAAGACAAAGGAAAATTATGTTTGAACTTAGGTTGTTATCGTTGATAAATTTCTTGGAGGATATCTAGAATTTTTTAGGATATTTTTTGTGAATGCCTAAGTGCAATGTTTGTAGACTTTAAAGATTCCTTTTCAAATTTAATGAATTTTATTAGTTTCTTTACATCCCCTATATTAGAATTTTTTTGACGTGAAATTCTACAACTGAATCATGCAGAAATTGTTTAAGCATTATTTGGAATTTACCGTTGCGATTCCCATGGAGTCTAAATTTCCTAAATTTATTTCACTTTCGTCATGCAATTTTCTTAACCCTTTTAGATTTAAGGAGGATTTAACTAGTTCAATCTCTAAAAGCTTATTCATAAAACAACTAATTAAATGATCCTGTCTACCATATCTGTCTTTCAAGAGATTTAAACATGATTTATAATAATCTTCGATAAGGGCAAAACCGGAATCAATTTTAGAAGCTTCACCGGATAAAAAAGATTTTAAATAAATTTATCTTAATTACTTAATGACTCATTAGCATCAGTTGCATTTGTGAAGCTATTTATAAAATCAAGATAAGTGCTGGAACCGCCATTGAAATTAGGAATTCGAAGTTTTGGCAAATTAGACAATGCAAGATTATTAGTCCTCACATTGAACTCATTTGCACCTTTTAGAATTTACAGCTGGCTGGCTTAGATGAATTTTATTAATTTTACTTTTGATTTTATATTTAACTTCATTTATATTCTCTTCATATTCAAGAGAGTCTTCTATTTCTGCTTCAAACAATTCTTTATCCAAGAGTAAATCTTCTACTTTTTTATTAAGGGTTTGAAGCTCTATTTGCTTAGCATCTAAATTTAATAAATATTCAGACAGCTATTCTTGATGAGTTTCGTTCTGGCTATCAAAGGTTTCCAAGAACGATTTAACTTTATTTACAAACTTTGTAGAAACAGAATGAACAGCTTTTCTTTTAGCTTTAACTTTATCGGTAGTATCCATTTTTAAATGAAGCAAAATTTACAGTTCCTTTAAAAGTCAGCAAAGACGTTAACTAAAAGTAATCCAAACAGCACAAAATTAAAACACTGCACACACATTCAACTCCGAGTATTTCCAATTGATCCAAAGTCACGGGTTGCTGGCACTATAATGTAAAATGATAATAAATACTGGTATTATTATTGGTGCATGTGTGGTGTTATTCAAATAATATTGGAATTCAAGTTGGTCTTTTCTCCGGGATTTATTGGTAACATTCAATAAACTTCAATAAAACAAAACTTAATAATTTAAATTACAAAGTTAAAATATTAGACTGGAAATATATTCTGGTAAACAACGGCACTCCTATAAACGCCGAAGCCAAGATCAAGATTACAAAAATATCCGTGATAAACGACAGCACCTAGAACCCTGAAGTCAAGTTCAAGATTAACACTGAGGCAGAATCAGTTACATATAGTTTTTGTCAAAATAGACCATGTGGGGTTTGAGCTGGTGACAGCTACTCTCCACCCACTCAGATCAGCTGGTCTCTATAATTCACAACAGTTATTGTAGTGATTTTTTTAATGTCTTAATGGATTAATTTTAAATTAAGTATTCATTCTTTGTGTTATATGGAATGTTTTTAAATTTTTGGTCCTCTGTATTAAAATATTGTTTATTTATATAGACTCAGAACTCAAAAAAGATTAAATTATCTTGTGATCCTTTGCCTAAAGTATGCAAATGTCTGTAAAAAAAGGATCCTGATTTCCTTGTTTGGGAACTTGTTCCAAATTCTTTCACCTAACATGTCGGAAAGACAAGTGTACCTGAAAATTTTAAATGTCCAGACTGTTGTTTAAGTAAGTAAAATCATTTATCCTGGGTTTTTTTCCATGTGTTTTTTTATAATGTTATGTAATTGAAATTATATTTTTAATTTTTCAGAAAGTGCTGACCCTATAATTCAAAATAATGGGACAAGTTCTGAAAAACTTGTGAGTATTATGTGTTGTTTACTTGCAATTTTCTCACATTGGTTTACTTAAGTGTAGCTGTCCTGTTTTTCATAATTATTCTTATACATTTTAATTGTCACAATTCTGTATGATGTGGTGTTTTTTCTTCTTTTTTTACAAAACAACGGAACTTTGCATATAAATAAATTTATTTAAAAAATGTTTATTGATTATTAAATCATATTTTAGAAAATTACTTTGCATTTTAAAAAATATAATAATTACTGTAATTTTATAAATATTTATTATACTTCATAAATATCATTTTATGTTTATTATAAAAATTAGTTACAAAAAGTTTTATAAAATGATATACAATACGTTATGAATAAGATATTATAATAATACATAAAATTATTGTTTAAAATAATGAATGTTAGTTTTGTATAATGTACTTTTTTTTTGTCAGATACGTGTTTAAATAATTTATTAAACATGTGGAATGAAAAACGTTAAAACAAAATATCAAAATGTTTTTATCAGATTGGTTTTTTTCCCCTTTTTGAATGGTTTTTCAGTACATGTATATATAAAACTAGGCTTCCCCCCATACTGTTTTTTTTATAACTTATATATATTGATATGTTTAATCAAGCATTCAAACGTTCAGATAAAAGCAATTGTTTCAATAGCTATCTGTGAGTTTTTCTTTTATTTATTACTTATAGAAATTTGATTTTAATAAATATATGTGTTTTTTAAAAGGATTATTTCTATGATTTCATTACTAAATTAATTCTTTGTTAATTAAATAGTACATCCTCTATTATTTGGGATCAAAATACATTTTAGAGACATTTTTAAGATAACTATATGTAACGATTGATTGATTGATTCATAAAAATCTGAAATCTATTTTATTATTTTAGATTCTTAGAAACTAACTATTATTAAAAAATGATGAAAGTTTTTTGTGTTTTACTCTTAGCATCAAAATCCTTTTCTTTTTATTGCTTCACATTAATAATTTTTTAACTCTAATGCAATATTGTTTTTTATAAGTCATACATTGAAATTTGAAGCTATATCTTATCTCTGTGAGGGGGTGGGGAAGATAGAAGAATAATTTTACACTATAAAAAACCTTGGTATGCCGGGCTATAGAGAGGGGAGACAAACCTGTCTTAAATCAAAAATAAGTGGAATGGAACAAATTTCGAAAAAGGGAAATTTTTTGTCATAATTTTAGAAATTACTCACATTGTGCATGTACAAACACACACACAGAAATGCTGGTGTCATGAGGGAAAGAAAGCCCATGCAACGCCGGGCCATACAGTTAGTATGGATATATTCTCTGAAGCTGAGTGTACTTCCCTTTAAGATAGTGAAGTAAAGATGTTTGTTGATAATAGCTAGTACCTTCGTCATATAAAAGTATTTGTTAATCATTACTTTCCTTTTTCTCAGCATATTTCTGTGTTGTTGTTTTTGTGCCCAATATTGATTTTAAGTCAGTGATGGATTTTGATCCCTTTTTAAATGATGCCCTGTATTCTATTGATGAAACCATTTACACGATTTGATGAATTATCTGTCTATAAGGAGTGTGACATTTTTTTATGGTGCATGTAATCATGCTATTTAATGGAGTTATTTTTTATGGCTTTATCGATTAATTTTAAATCAAATAAATATTCATTCTCCTTCATGTTAAAAGAAATATTTTGATTCCATTTTTTTTGTGCATTAAAATATTGCTTATTTATATAGACTCAGAACTCAAAAAAGATTAAATTGTCTCATGAGCCTTTGCTTAAAGTATGCAATGTCTGTAAAAAAAGTGATGCCGATATCTCTTGTTTGGGGATTTGTTCCAAGAGTTTTCACTCGACTTGTCTTGGAATGATGAATGTGCCTGAAAAGTTTAAATGTCCAGATTGTTCTTTTAGTAAGTAAAAGCATGTGTCCTTTTTTTTCTTTTTATGTTTGTCTGATAATGTTATGTAATTGAAATCATATACTTTTATGATAAATTTATGTTTTACTGTTAGCATTTTTTCCAGTGATTTCTGCAAGTTGATTTTTCATTATTGTTTTTAGTTATATAATTCATTTAGAATTGTTTGCCTCAAATTAAAGATGGCTGTGGGATATTCTTTTTTTATTTTAGTTATACATGGTATAGTTTTAATTCTTTATATTTTTCAGGCAGTGCTGACCATATAATTCAAAGTAATAGGACGAGTTTTCAGAAACTTGTGAGTGTTATGTGTTGTATACTTCAGTTTGCTTATATTAGTTTAATTAAGCATAGTTTTCCTGTTTTTTTCTTAAATACTTACTTTTTAAATTCTTTCTTTTGGTAATATTGTAAGTTTATTTGGTTTAAATCTCCCTGTAAACTGTCATTAATCATGTATTTTTTTTGGAAGGATAATTAAATATGTGATAAGTTATGGCAGATTAGAAGATAAATTTTTTTTTTAATATAATTTGTTTTTTATGGTTGCAATAAAAGTACATTCAGTGCATATAACAAAAATCTTAACAGTGCTCTAGAAAAAAAAAAGTTTTCAATCCTACATAATTACTATTGCCAAATTTGCGTGTAAGTCAATCAACAATTTTTTATTGATGCTATCAGTTTTTAACTGAATGTTTTACATAGAGCAAGAATGTCAGATCTAAAACTACTAAGATTCATTTTAAGTCATTTAAAAAAGAAATGAATAAAAACATAAATTTTGTAAATAAACTTTGTATTTTAACTTTTTCCTGAATATTTTTATTTTATTAAAAAATTTTTTTACATGTATAAAAAATTCAGAAATTTCTGTGAAAATTATTTTTATTGAAGAATTTTTAGTTTGTATTATTGCTACTTTTATACCCCACTGAAACATTAACAATTCTTCCTTACCTGTTAGCCTTTCAACTAGACACACTGTATTTGAATTTGAAGTAGTGCTTCATAGATGGAATCGTTTTAATTCATTCAGTTTAGCAATTAATTTTTCATTGAGTTTTCTTTTATTTTTTATATTTATTTTTTAAGCTTGAAAAATATCCTTTCTGTGAGATATTTTCATTTTTAAAGGTTCTCTTTTTAACAATCTAACCATGTTTCCAATATTTCTTTTAAAACCTTTAACCCTTTCGGGACGAAGGACGCAAACGCGTGTATACCGCCAGGGCTGGAGGTTTCCGTCACGAGTGTCACTTACAGGCTGGAGGGTTTTGTGTATTTAAGCCTAAATCCATAAAAATACAAAAATTTTAATGCGTTATTCAGTATTTTTATGTATATTATACGAACAGCATATGCTTTATATATTTTGTATTAATATACTTTATTTACTTCAGCCACTTTCTGTTTAAGTACAAGTTTTTAAACTGTTTATTGTCAGCATTTGTAAAAGTCGACCTTGTAAAAAAGTAAGAAAAAAAAAGACAAATTTTGTCTACCAGATCTATTTTTCCATTAAAAACTAGACTGCAAACCCAAATCAAATGCTTTAGCGAAAATAAATCTCTCATCTTTCACTATAAACGACAACCACATGTTCATTTCAAGAGCAGTCGCAAAGCACTCAATTCGAAAACATTCCCTTCCTCTTATGTTTATTAAACAAAAACCACATGTATGTGAGTAATATTTCTCTCATTTCGAGTAGAAGGTCAGATCTCCATGTATATTAAATCTTATGGACATAGAATGCCATCTATTGCCAAAAAACTGAACTTGCAAAACGTTCCAAATGCCTGGTGCACCGGTGAGTCATTCGGCCTACAGAGAAAAAGAGCGCTGTCTCATTTTTGAGTCTTTCGGCCTCTAGCAGTGTTTCGCGCTGGCTCAAATTTGGGATGTTGGTCCCGAAGGGTTTATATTTGATGGGAATTTTATAATGAAATTAATCTGTGATCATTTATGCAGTGAGACTGAAGAACCATTAAATCAAAGTCTGAAAAACTCAAATCATTAAATTTATAAAAATTAAAATAAAAAGTTAAATTTTAAAATCAATTTAACATTTAATCTTGCAAACATCTTAAGAAACAGTCATAATAATAATCCTTCGAATAAGCATATCATGTGCATTTATGTATTAAGGGAAGAACTGATGCCATAAGTGAAATTTTTTTTATTGCAAATTGAATGCAGCATGTTCGATGGCAGTATAATTTAACAGCATCATGATCTGCTTATACTTTGCTTGGTGGGAATTCCGAGTGAGATAAAAAATTCAGATAAAAACAGGTTGAAGGCTTATTTTCAGCAAAATTGTAATCATATACAGTCGGACCCCGATTTAAGAAACCTGTATTTAACCTCTCTTTTTCCCAATGAACATGAAAGCAAGAAACCCTTATTTAACGAATAATAAACCTCAAATTAATGAATTATTTCTGCAGCTGGAAATTTTTGTTAGTTAGGGGAAAAAAAACATTTTTTTTTCTAAAACAAAGAGCAGAAAAAGACTGGAATAGAAAAGGTTTGGAACAGAAACATAATTTTCTCATAAGCAGCAAATTTCAATGGGGAAGAGTGAAGACTTATTAGACTTAACAGGTGCAGAGTAGTCATGAGTGTAACCTATCCTGTGAGTCTTTAGTACGACAGGAAATTCCTTTTTTATTTAATCCCAATCCACAACTCAGGTGATATCTCAATGACTATAATACATTTGATGATGCACTGCCTATATCTGTGCAACTGAAGTTGAGGGAATTGTTGATTTTTCGGGGCCAATTAATAGTGATTCTAATGCAGAACTTGATAATGAAGCTCCTATATGAACTGTTACATTTTCTAATGTTTTACATTGTTTGGAAACTGAAAGAGCATATTTCTTTGTTATGCATCTGAATGTAAATAATGCAGTATTTTTTTTTCTCTGCATAAGGTGGAAAAAGAACTCTTTCGAGTTAGGAATCCAAAAGAGTATCAAACATCTCTTAGTCAGTATTTTAAAATTTCTAGCTAACTGGTGCACTATAATTAACAAGTAGTACTTTTAGCTGTTGTAAAAGTGTGTAATATCTAATGATGGATATTTTTTGTGTAACTGCTGCTAATTTCCAAAAAGTTAGTGCAAAAAATTTGTATTTTGTTTGTACCCAATATGATGAATAACCTCAAATTAAGGAACAGAATGAGCAATCCTGATTCAGTAAATCAGGCTCCAACTGTATTTCTAACCATGTAGCTTTTTAATGAAATGCACTCTATAAAACGTGTGATGATTTTTTATGGTGCATATATTTGTATTACTTAATGGGTTAATTTTTGTGTGGCTTAATGGATTAATTTTAAATTAAGTGTTCATTCTTTGTGTTAAATGGAATGTTTTTAATTTCTTGGTCCTCTGTATTAAAATATTGTTTATTTATATAGACTCAGAACTCAAAAAAGATTAAATTATCTTGTGATCCTTTGCCTAAAGTATGCAATGTCTGTAAAAAAAAGGATCCCGATTTCCCTTGTTTGGGAACTTGTTCCAAATTCTTTCACCTAACATGTCTTGGAAAGACAAGTGTACCTGAAAATTTTAAATGTCCAGACTGTTGTTTAAGTAAGTAAAATCATTTATCCTGGGTTTTTTTCCATGTGTTTTTTTATAATGTTATGTAATTGAAATTATATTTTTAATTTTTCAGAAAGTGCTGACCCTATAATTCAAAATAATGGGACAAGTTCTGAAAAACTTGTGAGTATTATGTGTTGTTTACTTGCAATTTTCTCACATTAGTTTACTTAAGTGTAACTGTCCTGTTTTTCATAAATATTCAAGAAAAACTCTTCATTGAAAAAAATGTGTTTTTATTGTGTAAAAATGTATTGTAAGCATGCTCGCATTAAAATTCGTGCTTTTTTGAAAATAGATAACCAAATACGAGGGTTAGGCGAAAAGCTCTCTGCCTGACAATGAAATACTGCGATTTTCAGTAAAAAATTGATTTTACTTTTCTGCATAATCTCCCTTGACTTTAACACACTTGGTCGAGCGTTTCTCCAATATGTATTCCTTCCTGGAAGTTAAATGTTTGAAAGGCTGTGTGTGAGAGAGAGAGAATATTCATCTACAGCCTTCTCAACTTGAATGTATGTGAAGCGCTTTCCACAAATAAATTTTTTCAAGTTAGTCAACATATGGGTGGCAAATCGGAAATATATGGGCGGGGATGTTCGATGAAATCTTACCCCACAAATACTGCAGTTTTTACCTCACCAACACACCTTTGTATACAGGTGCTGTATCTTGGTGAAAGAGGATTTTTTTCCCCTTCAAGTCGGGCCTCTTCTCACGAATTTTTGCATCCAGCTGATGAGGAAGGTTGGAGCAATGTTTGTCCATAAGTGTTGTACCTTTTTCAGGGTAATAAATTAACAGGATCCCTTTTGCATCCAAAAGCTTTACAAATGTGACTACTTTGGTTTCTTTAGCATTGAACCACTGTCTTCTACTCACTGCTTTGACTACTGTTTTATTTCTGGCGGGGAATGGTGGAAACATATCTCATTCATAGTGACACTTGGCTGTACCAAATCAGTAGGATCCCTATTGAATTGGTTCAAGCATTGCTGCGAAAATAATTTGCGCATTGCTTTGATCAGCATTGAGCAAATTTGGCCCACTTCTTGCCCAGAGCTTTTGCATACCTTTTTTTGTGCAAGATGCTTCACTCCCATTTTTCTGATATACCCACAGCCTCGGCTATCTCACTCATCTTCATTTGCCTGTCGTCGAACACCGTGTCATGTCAGTTACGTTTCCTGGAAAGGCCATGGCCAGTGTCTTTTAGGATGCGAAAGGAATCTTATTGATTATCAACTTTTCCTATGGTGTGGTTGCTTTTTTTGGAAGTTCGTCATGTGTGTCATCTTCAAGGAGTGTGCAACCCTGTTTAAATTCAACCACCCACTTTAAAACAGTTGATATGGAAGGAGCAGAGTCCTGTATACTTTTGTTAATTTGGGACGAATTTCCTTTGGAATTAATCCATCCGAAATGAAGAATTTTATGTTCTTATGATATTGAAGTTTGTGGATTTTAACGAAAAACACGCAAGTCATCAACTGCATAAATTCTTGTCAGCAAACTTCTTGTGGGAACAAGTTTAACCTGGTCATACAAACTAATGACACAAGCACCCAGACAGGAAACATAAATTTATGTCGATTTGAATGCCATCTCTGTGTCAGGCTGAGAACTTTTCACTGCACCCTCGTATGTGGTAAATTATAGCATTTAAGAAGGAAATGTAAAACAAAAATCTTAACAATGCTCTAGCAAAACTTCTGCATCCTAAGCTTTTCAATACTACATAATAATTTTCAAGTCTCTGTGTCTATCAATTCATCAAACTTTTATTGATGTTAGCAGTTTTTAGCTGAATGTTTAAAAGAAAACAAGAATGGGAAATTCAAAAGTACTAAAACTTATTTTAGGTCAGTTCAGAAGGAAATCAAGAACAGGGCTTTAAGAAGAAAACTTTGTCATTATTTTTTTTCTGTGAAGAATTTTTAGTTTATATTTTTTGCTACTTTTGTACCCCACTGGAACATAAATGTAGATTATTTCTTATATTTTAGCATTTAAACTAGTCTTGCTAATGTGCCTAGTAAATTTAATTGCTATGCAAGGATTATGTAACTTAATAATTTTTCTAGATTTTCATTGGATTTATTTAGTTTTTAAAAATTATTTTGCACTTGGTAAATATCCTTTTAGTACCGGATTTTTTTTAAAAAAATTTTAAGCTCCATTTTTAAGAATGGAACCGTTTATGCAATTATAAAATGTGTATTTTTTATGGTGTATATAATCATGTTACTTAATGGGGCAATTTTTTATATGGCTTACTGAATTAATTTTTAATCAAATAAATATTCGTTCTCTATATTAAAAGAAATGTTTTATCCTCTTATTCCTTTGTGCTTTAAAATATTGCCTATTTTTATAGACTCGTAAACCGAAAAAGATTAAATTGTCTTGTGATCCTTTGCCTAAAGTATGCAATGTCTGTAAAAAAAATGATCCCAATATCTCTTGTTTGGGAGCTTGTTCGAAGTTCTTTCACATGACATGTCTTGGAAAGACGAGTGTACCTGAAAATTTTAAATGTTCGGACTGTTCTTTAAGTATGTAAAACCATTTATTCTATTTTACTGTATGTTTGCCTTTAAAATGTTATTTAAATTATGTCCTTTTATGATAAATATACCTGTTATGATTATCATTTTTCTCTGTGGTATCTTCAAATTATATATTTCTATATTCTTGTGATATAAAAATCTATAAAATGTGCTGTGCATTTAGTTCAGGCTCTCGTACATTTTGCAAAGACAACCCTAATTGAAATTATATGCTTTTAACTCCCTTGCATGATATCTACTCCTTGATAGCCCTTAGAATTGAGTTTTGATTTAGCAGTATATCCTCTCTAACCTTATTAGTACTTAAATTTATGTTCTAAAATCGTTTATGAAACAATGTGTTTGTCAATGTAATTCTATTTCTAAGTGTATAATAATTTTGTAAATGTTTATAAATATAGATTATGTATCTCTACTGAAAGTATTCTTATGTATTACTAACATTTTATTGAATTTCTGAATTCAAATGTAATTTTTATTAAGAAATCTTTGCAAACTTAAATGCAATATATTTTTTTAAAAAATATTTTTAAATAAGGTTTAGATTTCTTAATGCTTGTATATAATACATTAATTTTTGAAAAATGAATGGTAATTTCTGGAATTTTATTTGAATACTAGGATTGAATATCAGACATGTGTCTGAGCTATTATGATTTGCTTGTTTGTGGTTGAAAAAAAGAAAAGGTTTAAAGCTGTTAGTTTTCATTTTTTTAGTCATGTGTGTTACCTTGCAACAGTACCAGTGCTGTTTCCTTGTTGCTTATTGTGAAAACAGCTATCAATTTGTTGATACTATAATTTTGTATAAAAATTCTATACTGGATACATTAAATTGACTTCAAATTTTTTTAGAATTCTTGGGAGTTGATTTTTTGAAGTGAAACTTTTTTGCGCTCGAGAGTGAATGAGAAAATTGTCCAGTTTGAAATTTTCTTTAGATTGTTGGCTACATGGTGATGTGTTTGGTGGCTAATTTATTTCTTTAATTTTCATTTGCGTTGAATTATTATTAATTCTAGTCAGAATGCCTAAATCAAATGCACAAAGAGGAAAAGAGTTTCATGAAAGAAAAAGAAAATCTAGCAGCAAGTCCAGTCGAAAGAGTGACAAAAAACCCCCAGAAAAATAGTGCTAATTCATCAAGTGCTACTGCCAAATCTCCATCAGAGTATATGAGAGAATATCGAGCATGGAAAAAACATTGCTAAATACTCTCTTAATGCCGAGTTTAAGGGATGGGAATGCTATTGAGACTCTTCTAATGACAGCATAGATTAATACGGACTTTGTGAACCACCCTGTGCCGTCGACTACAGATCCCTCCACAAGTCTAGTGCGTGTTGGAACTGATGCATGGGAATCGGTAATAAATTCTATCTTAGTTACAAAGACTTTGATTTCCATAAAAATGCGTGGCCATGGTAGTCTAGTGGTCAAGGTGAATCAGATTGTGGCTGGCGTATTATGAGCTCTGGCCGAGTAACTCTTAAGACCCGCCATGTAGGGGAGCGATGCATGTTAAATCTGTTGAGAACTCAAACGTATTCCCGCTGGTGGGTCGTGGTAGTTAGGAGAGGGGGAGTGCCAGCTCAGGTGACGTCCTCGTCATGACCTTTTCAAAATCGAAGTCCATTGCCAAAGGCCTCTGGCCGCGGTAGCCAGTGGTTAGGTATGGGACCGTGGCTTGCTTGTCAGTTCGAGCCAACCACTAAGACCCGCCGTGTGGGGCAGCGATGCCGTTAAATCTGTCGAAGCTGAAACGTCCTCCCGTTGGTGTGGTGTGGTAGTTGGAGGGGGTGCCAGCTCGGGGGTCGTCACGTCCGACCATGGTTCAAAATTACGTGGTCCGTCGCCAAAGCCCTCGTTTGCTGAACAGTGCGACGTTAATATTCAATCAATCAATCAAGTCAAAAACCCTCGTGAGCTGAACAGTGGGTAATATTCCTCACCTTTAAAATGCTCCGTCAAAGCTATTCGTTGATAATCCTTTCGCACGGGTGTTCGATTTGTGATAGATTATGGTTTTAGAGATAATTTGAGAACGCCTGTTGCTGAGCAATTTAATATTTCACCCATTAATTTAGAAGACATTAAAAGAATGTTACAATTGCCGACAAAGTTTAAGTAGGAGAAGTATACCAAATTTATAAAAATATTATAGTTTTGTTATACCCAAAAATTTCAGCATATCTTCCTACTTTGGATTTGGTATCAGAAAGACTCATTTCGCCACGAAAACTTTTTGTGCAAATTAGGCGATTGAGACATGTACACGGTCAGTTTGGAATATTAGAACAAATAATCAATGTTCCAACGTCGCCAAAAAAGTTTCACTTCTATCGTGTGCTGTTCCACGCACCATTTTTTTTCTTTTAAATTAACAATTTCAGTGCCTTTAAAAATGTATTTTACTTTTATTAGGTGCCTATACTTGCTTTGTTTGTGAGAAATCAAATGGTTTTCTTGTACAGTGCTCTTTTATTAACTGTACTAAGCATTATCATGCTTATTGCATTAATCAGTATGAATGCACAAATTCAACTAAAAATATCTGCCCTCTACATACCTGCTTGACCTGCTATAGAGAAAATTCAAACAGTCCCTTATCTCATACAGGTTTGTATGCACTTGTTTTATGTTCTAGATTTTATTTAAGATTATTTTTGCCTAATGTTTAACAAATGAGAACCAAAGTTTCTACTTTTATTGTTCTGTTAATGTCTATTTATGGAGGAAATTATGAATTTTTTCATTTTGTATATTGATTAAAAAGCAATGCTGATAATATAACCAAGAGTCAAATTGGCCCCTTGGTAAGATAAGTAAAACTGTCATTTCTAGTTAGTCTGTTTGATATTGAGATTTCATTTCCCTCTCTTCTATCCTTTTTGCTGCCCAGTGGTCAGAAACTTGTGACCAGCATTTGTTGAGTTGTGGTTTTGATTCCTCTGTTGTCACTGTAAACCAGCTGTCTTGAGAGGCTGGTGCATGTTAAACCTCATTCGTTTGGTCGGAAATGCTAGCTCATGTGTTTTCCTCGTCACTTGACCGAGGTTTAAAATTACGAGATCCATCTCTCCCTGTTGCTTTAGTGTCCAACATTTATAAACCCGCTCACTTTATTCATTTTGTTTAGAATTCTGTGTACTTTCTGAAAGGAATGCACATTACTTACAAAACTCTTTTATTTAAGTGTTTAGGTGTGGTGTTGTGTTGAGTGGCCAAGTAAAATTGCAGTGATTTTACAAAAATAAACTTTATTTCCAACATAACAAATAATTAGGTTCGAGTATATATATTCCCTTCGTCAGAGTGGAATTCTGGGAAGACAGGAGAAATGCCAGAAGACATTTCTTTTGACCAATGAAATTCAATAGTAGGTTTTAACAGCCAATAAGACGTAAGGATTAAGAATCCATTACTATGAGTAAGAATGATCCGTTATTATGAGTAAGGATCATCTGATATTATGAATAAGGATCATCCGGTATTACGAAAGTACACTATAAGTGACTTGTTTTGTTTCAGTTTTAATCAGCTCCCCTTTTCTTTATAACTAAGGACTTGGGTTTTTCATGTTTAGTAGAAAAACATGCAATTTGTCAAAAAAAAAAAAGATGCAATACCAGATGAAAGTAGCTAGTCCTCTTTTGAAATTTTCAGAAAATGAATTTGATATTGAATTATTCTAAAATAATGAAAGGGAAGAAATTAAGGTTGGGAGGAAAAATGTAGCAGACATTCTAGCAATAAAAAAAAAGTATTGAGTGTTAATTATCATAATTTGACTTAACTCACATTTAACAAGAACAGTCTCTTATTATTTGCTCCCTATTTCTGTTTGAATCAGTTTGTTTTTTTCTTTATAAAAAATGTAGAATGCGTTGGACAAATTATATTTTAAGATGAGCAAAAGGTATTTGCTTTTAGAAATATTGTAAATGTGTTTTTGAAGCTTGTTTATAACTCCTAGAATTGAAATTCGCATAATTGTGTAAAATAATAAGCAATACACCTAGGAGGAGTTACCTGAATGTTATGAAATTACATTAAAATATGCATGATTAATTTTGGGTGGCCAAAGACTGACTAGCGTGAGTTTTAGCACATTGCAGTGAACACTCAGATTCTGTGCATAAAACAGAGGACATTTCAATGCTAATACATTACTTCCATTATTCCCTTGTACCACATTAAGTACCAATACTTGTAAATGGGTTCGAGAAAAGAGTCACCACATTTAATAGAGGACATGCAATTGGACTAAAGTAAGAATGGTGGTCAAATTGCTCTACATTTAAGTCATAGCAATGCTACCATATTCGATGATGTTTGCAGGAATGAATGTGTTCAGATTTTCAAAAAGGTGGCAGTCAACCAAGAACAAGAGTGATTGTCCAATTGGCTCTCACAGGCTTCCTTATCAGTGACTCCATATGTAATCATAAAACTGCGCTGACCCTTGATATAGGATGCAGCGAATGGGAGGTTGGGTCACATCAGCCATTGGGGCGACTGCTTCTACTTCACCCTTGTATGCCTATAGATGCTTGTGAAGCAATGCTGGCTTTCTTTGTTTGGAAATCTCATCGATTACCGAACAATTGCTTTCTGTAATGCCCAAAAAAAATGTGTCTGGAGACATATAATTGGGATACTAAATTTGGGTTGTGTCATTTGTCCAATCTGAAAAAGGGGTGTTAAAATTGGTGGATGCTTTTTTCCCTTTTTGAAGCCGCCCTTACAAATAAACGCTCATGGAAAAAACTGGTGACTTTTAAAATTTTAACAAATTTTTTCTTCAAAAGGGAATTATTTCCCCCCAATAAATTTTCCCGCCTTTAGGTTTATAATGATTTAAGGGGGTAAAATAAAAATATGAATCTTTTTTAAGGTTTTTTAAAAAAAAAAACTTAGTTTAAAAAAAATTGATTTTTAAAATGGGGCCCACAATTAATCAGATAAATGTGAAAATATTTTTCTTTGGAAAATTTTAAAAAAAATTTTTCAATTGTTTTATATTTTATTTGTTAGGTACAGTTAAATTTTAAAAAAGTATATAATATATGAGTTGTTCAAAAATTGTCGTTTTATTCTTCTTCTAAAATTATTTTTTGGTTTTTTTCCGGGGAACAATGAAAAAAATTTTCCGAAATTTTAAAAATTATGGGTGACATACAAAACCTTTTCCTCAATGAAACTTGTTTTCCCTTTTCTGGTTCAGTTGAGGTAGATGTGTCAAAAATAATTTTGTTTCCTCCTTTTCCCGGGGAAACGAAAAATTTCCCCTCAAATTTTGAAGAATTTTAAATTTGTGGTCAAGGTAGTACGGAATCCTTTTAGCTTTTTTTTCATTTAATAAAATAACAAAATATCTGTTGTAAAATATATACACCCGGCCCATCAAAAATTAAAGAATAATGACAGAATTAAAAATTTTCTGATTCTCGGGGAAAAAATTTTTAGTAAGGAAATTTTAAAACATTGGGTTTAAAATAAATTACAATGTTTGGCAGTTGATTATTTGCAAAATATTGAGAAAACCCCCTTTATAAATTTAAAAAGGGAAAAAACCCGCCCCCTTTTGGGGGTTTTTATTTAAAATTATACCCACACCTTGAAGGCAAAAAAGTGGGGTAAGGTTTTGTGAAATTGCTCTCCATTCTACTTCAAGTTCATTTTTCAGCTTTCAAAGAGTTTGGAAAGGAATTTGGTGCTTGAGGCCATCCCACACATTTTCAATTGGTTTTTAAAAAAGGGTTTATTTTAAATTTGGGTACTCCCTTCAGTATTTAATTTTAAAAAATAAACTTGGGAAGTTAAAAAAATTTTATTTTTTAAAAATTTGCATGTTTGTTGCGTTAAATGGATGGATATGTTGCAGGGAAATGATGAAAAATTAGGAATTTTTCAAATCCTCGGGGGTAGTCGTTTACAGAAAAAATTTAAAAAAAACGTCTCTTCAAAGGGCATTTTGATCAAGTTCTTTTTTTTCAGGAAAAAAGGAGAAATAAATTTTTCAGGAAAAATTTTAAAAATGTTTTTTAACTATCTGGGGGCATTATTAAAATCGTACAGTATTTCAAAGTGATTGAAATATAAATTTTTATTGGGAAAATAATTTAAATAAAATTGGGGTACTTTGGGTGGTTTTTTTTTAAAAAAACTTTTTTCCCAAACTTTTTTTAAAATGAATATGATTAATAAAAAAGGCCTTTTTTGGCCAAAATTGTTTATTTTCCCTCTCAGGTTACAAACTGTTTTTTTTTTTACAAACACATTTTTTTTTTTTACATTGTAATTTTTTTGGGGTCACCCGGGGCCCCAAATTTTATTAAAAAGTAAATTTTTTGCGGGAATAGGGAAATTTTTTCACAGTAAATGTTGAATGCTTTTTTGATAAACATTCTTGGGTAGGGATTTTTAGGCCCCCTGGTTTTCTTTTGGGGGAAAAATTTTTAAAAAAACTCCATGCTGTTATTTTTCCCTCTAAAGACCATCTTGGTAAAACCCAAAACTGTGGTCCAACTTTTAACCAATATCTTTTAAAGAAACTTTTTCATTTTTTTAGCTGATCTTTTTAGGTGTTTTTTTTTCCTTTAATATTTTGCACGGCATAAATTGGGATAAAATCTTCAATCCATATCGTTCTTTTTTGCTACCTGTTTCCCCCAAAAAGCATGCCCCCATTTTTTCAAAAATCACTTTGGACTCTGAATTTTTTATCCACCAAAAAAAAAACCACCTGGATGTTTGGGCCCCTTTATTTACAATAGTGTGCTCTGGCCACAGGCTTATTAATTCTCTTGTATAACAGCAACTCTAAACTCACAATCGTTGTAGCTTTATAGTATGAGGACAACCTACTGCCAAAAATATTTTTAATTGCTCAATTTCTACTTTAGAAGCTCTTTTTGAAGTCAACAGTCGAAGAAATCTGAAATTCGTCGCTTGGTAGTGTAATACCCATTTGTAATTTTTATCTGTGGACAATCGTAAGTCAACTAAATTAATTTGGCCACGATGATTGAAGTTGCTAAATACAATTGCGTGAACATTGATTCTTTTGTTAGGAAAATTTTTTTTGGACTGATGTACCGTGCACAGCTTTAAAAACTCCAGTACAACTGAAGTAGATATTGGGTATTTCGATTTCAAACTATACAGCATTTTATTTCTTCCTCCATTGCCAGTTGACTGATGTGTTTCTCAAAGTATCTGATAAAAAAACCACTTTCCATTAGTGCTATTTTTACAACTAGCTCTCGTATTCAGACTTTCTCTTCAAAATCGAAGATTCTGTAGTAACTACTTCCACAACATGGTATTTTTTTCCATAATAAAACTGTTTATGTATTCGTTTCAATTTAAGTAGTGGTGTTAATTTAAATTGTTAATGATTATTACAGTTTCTTTTATCCTTTTTCGAATCCACAAAGAGTTTCTTTTCTACCCAATTAGTTCAAAAATGTTCTTATAATTTCATAAAACTGTTCTTCAGATAGAAATTCGGTCAGAAGTAAAAAATTATAATCACAAACATATATTGCTAGTGTATGTTTCTTTAATTTGAGATTTTTTTCCTAATGCATTAATTACTTCAGAAATATTACAATTTTTAGCAATTTTTTTTCAATGCTTAACATAATAAGTGCATTTAAGCATTCTGTACACTAGCTTGGACAATAATTTTTTAGAAAAAATTTAATTTGCCTAAACAACACTCAACACTTGCTATAGTAACTAGCAATGTAAAGAAAAGTTTTAACTCGGCTAATATGTTTAGAAACTCCTTATAATTATTATTTAGTACATGCATTGTCATATGTCTTGCACCTACAATTCATAATCTCACTTGACCTTTTCAATAGAGTTTTTGCTAGTCCTAGTGGCTGCGATAGAATAGTGGATATGGTCACAAACTTGTGAGCAAAGTGTTGTGAAATTGAATCCTGTTGTGATTGAAGACCTGCTGTGTTGATGGGGACGATGCACGCTAAATTTGTTGAGGTTCAATATCCTTCCGTTGGTGCTGTGTGGTAATTAGGGAAGGGAGGTGCCAACTCAGGTGTCGTCCTCGACCTAGGTTCAAATTTACGAGGTCCATTGCAATTAGCCCTCATGTTGCATTACAATGTGACATTCATATAACTGTTTTGCTAGTCCTATTACAGTCACATAAATTACTTCAATAAATCCTATAACTGATTAATTTATAGTTAATCTTTTCCCTTCAAAATTGATATATATAATGATTGAAGTTCCTTATGGGAAATAACAAGAGTACAGTTCAATTTGGATATTATAGTACAGGATTTCTTTTATATTGTCTTTAATTTCAGTGAAGACTTCATTTCCTAATGCAGAAATAATTTTTTCTTGTGATCTATGTGCGAAATGAAGCACAATTCTATTTCATGAATTTTGTATTTGTTAATAAGATCCATTAGCACAGTCGTATTTACTTAATAATGAAAATTTTAATTTATTAGAATTATTATGGGCGCTTTTATTATTTCATGGCTTCCACGAAGTGGAAGAATATTACAAACAAAAAATGGAATCACATCTACAATTCTTTGAAATAGTAATTGTAGGTTACTGACTATATTTGGAACAATAATTTTGCAAAAACATATGATGAAGTTCCTTTTTTACCTTTAGTGTCACTTGAATTAGAATATACATATAAAATTGTTTTAAGATTATTATTACAATAAAAAAACTACTTAAATGCAATTTTTCGGCAAAAAATGAAAAGAAATGACATTTTCAAGCCATTTTCGTTTTAAGGAAAATACTTCTGTATTATATTTTTCCTATATGTTTAGTTAGGACTTCTCAACAGAACCGAACTAGGATTTTTGAAATTCACATTATTTTCAAAGTTATTAATTAAAATAATAACCAGTGTATTTTTTATAAAAAATTTTCTACTTTGATGTGTTAAAATATGAATAAGTCCACTTCTAAATTATATGCTTCTTAAAAGTCCATTTTAGGTGGGAATCCTTGGGAGTTCTGCAAATCAAATAAAAACTAAACATTTGCATCATCAAGAAAGGTTGTGGAAAACATTTAAGGTTGTGGAAATTCAGAGATAAATAAAAATAAGGTTTACATTAAATTGTACTTCTCGTTATACTGACAACAATAGGAATGTTGTCAAGATTTCATGTGCAAGAGTACATTATTTTAATTCTTGATCATGCCCTGTGCATATTGTCAACCACGCCCCCCAGATGGCCGGTCCTAGGTATTGGGGAGTGTTAACAAATGAAAATAGAATGTTTCGAATCCAGACTGGTTCATTTTATCATTTCACATAAACAGTTCAGGGATTTGACAAAATCACTTACTTTCATCTGACTTGAAGAGACGTTATTTTAACTTCCCCCATGCATTCTTATCCCTTAAGGATTTGATCAAATTCCTAATTTTTTTCGTCATTTCCCTGTGATAGATATGCTAATTTTCTTTTGAATTGCTGAGAGATGTCACCCTTCGATTCATTTGTATATGATGCCATCGTCACCTCACACATGTATTCATGGGACGTTTTTTCTTTCATGTTGTTCAATTAATTTAGTTTAATATTTATTTTTGTTGGTTTTTTTACTCTGATCTTGACAATAAAGATTATTTTTCATGAAGTGTCGCATCAATGCTGGAACTTCTAATTTCTTACTCAATTTAATATAATTAAATACATAAGATAAAAGAATTTTTATTCTGATACAATAAAGACCATGATACAGTAATATGACTTTTTTTTTATTGTATTACATAATAAAACTGCAAAATTAACTTTTAATATTGACTTGCTTGTCTCAAGACTGGTACTGTTTATTTTTAGTAAAACAATAAACTGTGTACTGTCACTGAATTTTGAGGTGACATAGCTTCTGCACAGTTTACTTTTTTTTTTATGTAAAAACATTAATAGTATTCTAATGATGACTTTTGAAATTTTTTTAAAATCAAAACAGTTACAATTGTGATATTTTTAAATTACTAATGAGAAAATATTTTTTTCCAGATGTGTAGCAATTATAAAATATGAAAATTACTGTTCTTAATGAAATGTAATGTTATTTTTTTCAAGTATATAAGCTGGAGATTATCCACAGAAATAATTGATAAACTCTTTAAAGATATATATAGTTCATGAGGACACTCTCCTCTCCTTCTAAATAACTATTTGATTAGATTTTTATTTAATTTCAAGTGAATTTCTTGTTTATAATGATCTCTTCTGAGGTTTTTTGGTGTTTAGAAAATTTACATAACACCAGTGACGAAACTTAATATTTGTTATGTTTTATCAATATTTAGTTTTATTTTCATCAATGATTATTTGATTTTTAATTTGTAATTCTTCTCATTATGCAAAATTTCTTATTCTTAGTGAAACAAATTATGTAATGCTACGCATTGAAATTGGCAAGTTATCCAATTGAGCTGTTAAATTAAACTGCGTTTCATAGCATATTTTTTTAAAAATTCAATATTTGATTTATTGAGTAGCATGGGTGGGACTTGTGGCTGATGCTGTCAAGTTGTATGTTCAAATTCTGGTGCCACTGAAAACGTGCTGTGTATAGAGGTTGATGCATTTTAAATTTAATTGAGGCTTAAAGTCCTTATGTTTTTATGTCCTGTGAGTCTGAGAGAGTGCAGTGCCAGCTCAGGTGTTGCTCTCGTCACTTGATCGCAAATAGCTCTCTAGTGTAGCTTCTAAGTGCGACATTAATGAATGCTCACTCATTTACCTGATTTGAGTTTTTAATTAATAATATAGTTCTCTTCTTGTATTCATTGTCTTTTCTTCAAGTATATTTTATGTGTTGTGACATAGCCATCTGTCGATAGCTATGTCGTGGGGGTTCCGCGTAAGTAGAGGTGTGGGATTATCGGAAGGATGAGACATTCTATAATTCTTAATATGACTTTTATTAAGAATTTAACTTAAATTACTTATATAACGAACAAACTTATATTAAGTGAGAATAAACCAAAGTACGGCCGTTTAACTAAGTCAGATCGCGCAATTAGATCACTTATCGATATAACTAATTAGATCCACCTAAATCTAAATTCAATATTATACTTGCGTTCAGAATATAATCCTCCTACCTTGGTTGAAGACTCAACGATTCTGATACTTGCAGGTAGACTGATGTACTCATGTGCAATTGTTCCTCCTTGTAATTATTAGCGAGGGTGAGCTTCTCCGTGATTCTTGAGTAGGCCGTCTAAACACAATTCCAACTGTTCCACACTAAGCTTTCTCTAAGATTGCCATTTTTCTCACTAAACTTTCTACCCCTTTTAAAGTTATCTTATTTGCATTGTTGCTTCGTTTTTCCTCTTGTTGGGGTTGGAAAAGTTTTGCCATTAATCGTGGCCGTCAAAGAACGTAGGAGTTATGTTAGAAGAAGAACGCGAGAGATGCAAACCCCTCCAAGAAGAAAACGTGATTTTTTTAAAGTTCTCAACGCCCTTAAAAAATTTGTGCCTAAATTTTTATTTCTGAATCTCCTCGCTTTCTAAGTTTTATTTAAATTTTAACCTTGAATCCTCATTTTAACTTTTATAATTTCCAATATTTAACTTAACTGTAATTTTCATTATTCATCTTAGAATTAAATTTAATATTCAACTTAATTTTAAATTTAAACTCGTGACAGACACACAATAAATTTTACTCCATTAACTAGGCCAACATTTTTGTTGTTTAATAATGGTATATTCTCACTTTTACATATGTACTTAACTCTATTTTTAAACGCACTTAAATATTCTAAAGAAACATTCCACATTCTTTTTTCCTGGTGCGCAGACCCAAACTCTGCGTCAGGACAAACTTCATTTGGGAGCTGAGCCCGGGCTCCTAGTTGAGGCTACATATCAGCTATGGAACACTACTTTCAGGGTCTGTCACCCTGAAATAAAAACTCTTTAAGTTACTTTGCCAAATTTATATTTACATAATACCAATAAGTTTCACAATTGTTATGCATTATGTATCATTTGTAATTACAATAAACTTTCATTTCCATCCGCATCTGGTTCCATCAAAATCCCAATGAGCCAGTGCTGTTAATATTATTGTTAGTGCCCTGACTACCCCGCGTTTCCCTGAACCAGATGCATCTTAACCCGAACAATACAACAACATATATATACATACATATTATACAATTACAAACATTTTTCAATAAATCATTAAAACAAATAACCAAAGGAATTGTCGTTCTCACGAAGTCATACATCGAAGTAAACAAATGCATAATTACAGTTGTTTTCTCCAATAGTAAAGAAAAAATATTCACAAGTCAAAAGTTCAAAAAATATATACACTCATTGTAGTGTCAACTTTTGCTTGGATTATAACTTTTAAACACCGCCCGAGACTTCCTTCTTTGCAATAATTCTTCCGACCACTTGTTGGAAAGATCATAAAAAAAATGAAACAATACAACCTGATTTTTATATTTAGTCCCCAAGCATGACTTGTAATGACGAGGTGCTACCACTGTTCTTTCCTCTTCTCATTCCGCTGCTGCACTGGAATTTTTTTTATGTTGCCTGCTGTGGGGGCTTGTAGTCTCCTTGTCGGCTTTTCCTTGCTTGCCTTGTTGCTTCCTGCCGGTCGGGACCCCTGATCGTTTCTTTGGCGTGGACGCAGGTTGTATCTCGGTCCATCTTAAACCCTCAGTTGTCTCCGTCTTGTTCTTCTTCCTACTTATATAAATAGTACGGATGACAATGGTCTTTTGTTAATATTATTGGGCCCCTTTCTCTGCCACTTTTTTTTGTGGTCCACTTGCCCCGATCCATACGCCCTTTTTAAATTTCCTTTTATCTAGCCGTTCTCTTTTATTTCTTCTTTCTTTTTGTAAATGAGCTAGGAAGCGATCTGACAAGTGATCTGCGCTTATCGGCCCTATCCGTGTTTTTCTTATGTTGTTTTGACGAGATTTATCCCTTTTTCCTCTAACTCACGTTTCACCGCAGATCTTTTTTCCCCATAGTGTGGATCATTTGATCTTTGATGTACATTTTCCGAACTTACTCGTTTCCTGACGTGAACTAATACTATCTGGGCGACCTGTTCCTAACTCGACCTCGTCACATTTCCTATGACGATATATTCTTATTTGATCAACGTTAACAGTTAATCTTTTTCCTGACTTCCATATTACAATATTATTATTATTTCTTACTTCTAATACTCTATAGGGACCTTCAAATTTTTGTTTAAATTTGGAACAGATTTTATTAGTTGCTGAACTTAAAGGGTGTGTCTAATAAGACCCAATCATATACCTTAATTTGTATATCCCTACTTCGTCTATTATAATATCTTTCCCATCTTTCCTGCTTAGTTTTCGTACTTAGTCTAGCTTCATTAAAGACTTTTTCGATATTTCTAACTGTAAATTCTCCGATCCATCTGAAATCATTACTAATTTTTGAAATGGGGTAATCAATTTTCGCCCCAAAAAATAACTCCGCAGGGGTTTATCCCGTTGTTTCATTCACTGCCGTACGAATAGCGTAAGCAAACTCACGTAAGAATTGGTCCGGAGTATGGTGTTGATCATTAACATAATTTGCAATCGTTTGCACTATATCTCGATTTACTCTTTCTGTCCTATTTGCTTGTGGTCTATATGCAACAGTCTTCACATGCCTTATGCCTAATCTTTCACTTAAATGTTCAAAAATTTCGGATACAAATTGGGGACCGTTATCACATATTAATTTTATTGGAGCTCCAAAACGCGATATAAAATTATCAAAAAAAAAATATCCGCTATTATACGAGCTGAGGCCTTTTTAAGAGGTATAATTTCAGCCTATTTGCTGAAATGATCGGTACTTACTAAAATATATCGATTACGTCTTATTCTTGATATAGGATACGGGCCTAACAAATCTAACGTAACTATCTCATTTGGATAATTTGATACAATCGGATTTAATCGACCAGCTGGTAACGCGTTTTTATAATTATTAACTTGGCACATATGGCATGTAGAGACATATTGATTAATAAATTTTCTCATATACGGGAAATAACAAACGTCCCGAATTTTATGATAAGTTTTAAATCTACCCAGATGTCCCGCAATTGGCTTGACGTGAAATTCTCTCATTATTTCATTCCTTAAAGACTTTGGAATGTATACACGCATTTCACCTAACGACGTTGCGTGTTTCGCATAAAAAAAACAAGCCTTCAATTGACGGAGTCGTGGGACCAATTCTCACATATCGTCGCATTAACAGAGTTATCTTCCGGGTTTTCTAAATATCTATAGATATGACCTAATTCTGGGTCATGCTTTTGTTCTGTTATTAATTGTTCCCGCGAAGTAAGTACTAAATCTCTGATTATTGAACAATTAACTTTTTCTCCTATTATACTTTCAACAGGATTTTGCGATAAAATTTGCCACAATATTTAACTTCCTTTCTGACACATCAACGGGAAATTCCTTTATCTACCTTATTATCTTCAACCAGCGAATCTTGAATTGCCAACGTTTTCTGATCAAAATCTAAAACGATCCTTGATCCACTTATAAAATCAACACCAAGAATACATGGGTATTCCAAATTCTTCAACACATGAAACAACCAAGGTTTTTCGAATTGCCTGATGCGAATATTCAATTCTACAATTCCTATATTTTGGCATTTCGCTCCCTGTGCTGTGATTACCTGTGCTCGCGATTTTTTAATTTACTTATAAAAAATATTTTTATATACTTCGATATAAATGATTTATCTGCTCTGTGTCCATGGGGCTTTCAAAAATGTGTTATTTAATAAAATAGGAACGTGGGGAAGCTCTACGGGGGATATACATATCGAGAAAGCTTAATGGTATATCCCCGCCGATTCCTTTGGGGTATGAACTTCATTAACTTTTACAACATTCAATCGTCCCCCTTTTCATCCTATCGCCTCGACTGAAATTTCACTCGAACCCCCTATTTCTGTTTCCCCCCTATTAAAATTATCATTTTTATCATTTCGAAATTGGTATCCCTTTCGTTGAATCTCTGATCATCATTCTGAAATCTATTCCTCCTCTCGGACCACCTATTACTTTGACGGCTATTCTCATACTTTCCTCTAAAATCATTTCTGCCATTATTTGGTCTACGCCCAACCTCAGAATTTCTCCAGTTTCTGCGATTTGCATCAAAATTAGGCATCCCATGCGTTTTGACTCCGTCTTTTCCCCATTATCACTATTCTGCGAACCCCTTTTAATTTGTAAGAATACCTCTCTTCAAATTTAGCCAATATTTCCAAAGTTGTACCGTGTTCTGCGGATTGCGAACTTCCACATAGTCCGGACTTGTGGTTCGAGTCTAACAAAAATGGATCAACCAATTCCGCCTGCGACATCCTTGGCTCTAAACTCTTTTGTATTTTTTGCAAATCGTAAACAAAGTCTGTTGGTTCCTGATTTCTTCCCTGCTGTGACGCGAAAAACCTAGCCTCCAATTCTTTCTTATTTTTGATTGCTGGAAAAGCTTTCGCTAATTCAGCCTTGAGCTGCGCGAAATCCGTGGCTGTATCTTGCACTAGCACCGATCCAAATATTGAGTACCAATCTTGAGCCCTTCCCCTGAGATGACTTTTCAAATAAGCACATGACAGATTACTTGGTATTTCAAGTAACTGTATTTGATTATCTATAGCCTCAAGAAAATCTGTAATATTCTCAGACCCGGAAAAACACATTTCAGGTAAAATACCAAACCCTCCTGCATTACCTAACCCAGAATTATAATTGTTCGGGCGCCATTGTGACATAGCCATCTGTCGATAGCTATGTCGTGGGGGTTCCGCGTAAGTTAGAGGTGTGGGATTATCGGAAGGATGAGACATTCTATAATTTTAAAAGACTTTTATTAAGAATTTACTTAAATTACTTATATAACGAACAAACTTATATTAAGTGAGAATATACCAAAGTACGGCCGTTTAACTGCGACCACGCAATTAGACACTTATCAAAAAAAAATAATTTATCTGCCTAATCTCGCTTCAAAAAATTAAACTAGCGTTCTTAACTTCTGCATTATTTCCCAGGGTAGCACAAACATAAATTCAACAAGAATAACTAAATTATCATAGGGAAAAGAGTTCTTTTTTTGGAAAGGGTTTAAAATTATATCCATTATTTTTTTATCTTTCGGCATGCGGGATTTTAAAATTTTTTCCCAATTTATTAGAATTTAAGTATACATTGAGTCTTCTAATTTCTTCAAACAGAAAATTGTCGTTGATATTAATATCTGGCATTTCTTTTAATAAAAACTCAACACATTTTCTATATCTGCCCTATTTACTTGCGATGAAGTCATAAAACACCATTGAAGACTATTATTTCCTGTGATATTTGTTTCAGATCATTCTTTGATTCATTCGAAACAAGTTTGGTTCATCTCTGAATAGAGATTAATAGAGCAGTTTTTTTTTAAGATATTGAAGAGGACAAATAGAAGGATACTTTTCGAGGAAGGACAGAACATATAAAAGGAGGATGGTTTGTCACCTTAATAATAAGGGCCCCCTTTCGTTTTCTGCAAGGTGGGTTGTTTTAGGGGGCCCTATAAAAGGTCACAAAAAAAACCCCAAGGTTTTTTTTTTTTTTTTAAAAAAAAAAAATTTGAAAAGTAGATGATGAATGTGAAATGAAATCACTCAGATATTTTCTTTGAGAAGATTTCACCATTGAGGCAGATGTTTCTGCTATGCTTTTGTATAGATTCAAATCATGAACTAGATCTTTCAATTCAGCCAAGGTTATTTTTTTACAAAAAGATGTTTCTTCAAAACAAAAAGTCATCATGTTAACTGCTATTATATGCTGACGTTGTCACTTGCGGAGAATTATGTGACATACCGAGATCCTCAGTTGAACTGGTAGAAAAATCTAAAAGACTCAGAACTTCAGAGTCTTTGCCATGTGAGACAAATTGCAGAGCAAATGTTATGTTAGGGTAGTCAATTGCTTCTTACAATTTATTGCTGAAATCTCCGGCAGCTGGCTGTATCATACAGAAATAACAAAATCAACTTGATAAGTAGGTTCCTCCAAATCATTCAATCCATTATATTAACAGGGTGTGTATTATTTAAATATATTACTAAACAATCTACACTATTAAAATTCGAAGGTAAACAAATGTATCTCTATTTATGTTTGTATGTGGTGCGTCTTATGTTCTCACGAACCGCCCACCAAAAGGGAAAGGTCCCAAAAGACGGGAATGACCCGAGGAAGCCGTTTTCACCATTTATATTCCGATATTAATGTTAAAAGATAGAAATTAAAACCTTTAAAAATGCATAATTCTTTACCCCTTTTGGGTTTTTTTATTCCTCCGACGTCATCTCTTATTTCAGGGGGTGAAGTTCCGATTTTCCCCCACTTTTTAAAAAAAGCCATCTAATTTTGCTATCAAACTTAGAAAAAAAAATGAATCGGAAAAGATCACCTTTTCCGCCACGATACGGTAAAATTTTTTTTTTACAAAATTTTCATATTTTCTATTTTTTTTTTTTTTTTAAAAAAATCTACTTTTTTTCATAAAAAGGTTTCAAAACCCTTCCCTTTTTTTTTTCTTTCCATTAATGAATTGATATTTACCCCAAAAAAGTTCAACTTTTTTTTTCAGAATCAGTCATTTAAAAAAAAAAAATTCAAAACTTTTTAAAAAAATTTTTCAAAAATATAATTTTAAATTTCTTAATAAATTGTCATTTACGAAAAAATTTCACGAAATATTTTTCCGTGTGTAGAACAATATTATCCATAATCTTTACAAAGATTGAAAAAATTACTTAAAAAAAATGGATTTAAAAAAATTGTGTTTTTCGTCTATTAGCCTTTTTACGATAATGTAATAAAACAGTATTTCTCTTTATTTTATGTTTAATAATTACCGTTGTCTGAAAGCATAACTTAAAAATTAAACCTTTAAAAAAATGAAAACTTTAATAAAGAACTCGATTATACTTAATATGTTTGGGTGAAAAATTTTTCGATGTGCCAAAATAACGAAGGGCTGTCTTTTCTGGTTTAGTTTTCAACTGGGAAGTGGGGCAGGTCCATTATGATGAAAAAGGGGGGAAATTGTCTGTTTTATGCTTTGTCATCACTGAAGTTATTTGCTGTGTATATTCAATTCATTACAGATTACAGATAAATGTTTTAAAAAGTTGCAAGCTTTTATTTTTTTTATCTTATAGTTTTCTTTTTTTAAAAATTTTTTCATTGAAGAACAGAAAAAAAAACCAAAAATTCCGAAATATTTTCATCACATATATTTTCTATTTGAATGATCTTATATGATGAATGTAAATAAAATTCCAGCCTATATATTTTTAATTCGCCACGATTCTTTATAGTCTTTTTTTTTTTACAAAACAATGAAACTATGCTTATTTTATGATGTTTTCTTAATTGAATCCAAATCGATGCATATAAATGAAAATGGATTTTTAAAAAGTTCATTATTTGATCTTTTAGAATGAGTGATTTAAAAGATAAAATGCTAAAATTTTTTATATATATATATAATTGAAAAATGGAAGTAAATTTTTAAAGTTGCACTGTTCCCCCCTCTGAGTTTTTGGCAAAAACCCCCAAAATTTTTTTGAACCTTTTAAAATGACAAACGACATTTCAAAAAAAATAAGGGAAAATGTGGGGGGTTTTTAAAAAGGGGAAGGGGAAAAAAAAAAAAAAGAAAAAAAAAAAAAATTTTTTAAAAATTTTTGATTTAAAAAATTTAATTTTTAAAAAAATTTTTTTTTTTTAAAAATAAAATTTAAAATTTTAATAAATTTTTATATTTATATTAAAAATTAAACCCAAAAAATTTTATAATATGATATACAATATATTATAATAATATATAACATATGTTATTATAATTATTTTTTAAAAAAAATATTTTATAATTAATATAATAAAAATAATATAAAATAAAAATATTAAAAAATTATGTTTTAAAAAATATTTAATACGTTTGTATCAATAAACGTTATTTTCTCTTTTACTGCCACTTCTTAAGCAAACAGTATGTCACAATTAATTGCTAAATGAACATTTTTAATCAATTTTATTATTTCAAAACCCGAGATGAAAATTGTTAAAATAATGATTATATTAAAATTTATATGGCAATATGTTCTGCATTCGAATATGTGTGCAACACCGGGTTCAATGGAGGGGAACGAAACCTGTCTCAAAATGAAAAGAAGTTAAGATTTTGAAAAAGAGAATTTTAATGACATAGTTAAGGAACTCACACACTCACATTGCATGTGTACACACACACACTCGCATTGCATGTGTACACACACACACTGAAGTGCTATCGTCCTGAGGGAAACAGGAATTTTTCATGGGAATTTATACACTCGGTAAAAGCCCGTGCAGCGCTGGGCTAAGCGGAGGTGAAAGAAACAAAAAGTCAAAGTAATTTCGAAACAGAATATTAGAAGTGCTGATTTGGTGAAGGGAAGGGAAAATTTATAAAAGTAGAGAAAGCCTATGCAACGCCGATCTAAGCAGAGGGGAAAGAAACTAAGAAGTCAAAGTAATTTCGAAAGAGAATAATGGAAGTGGTGAATTTCTGAAGGGAAGGGAAAATTTAGAGAAAGCCAGTGCAATGCCAGGCCATACAGCTAGTGTAATAAAATATTCAATGTAATATTATGCAAGAATTGCATTATATCACAGCACCTTTTTAACACACAAAAAAAGTACTTTGCAATGAAAGACAAACAGTTTTTTCAATGTGATATTCATATTTAGCTTGTTAAATGCGTTTAGGATTAATTACTTTAATTTAAGAAGCAGTTTCATTGTTGCTTGGTGTAATTATTAACAAAAATGTTATTTATGCAAAATCTGCCTTTTTGACTGCCTTAAAATCCAGAAAGAAGTATTTGTAATGCAAAACTTTTCCTTGTTAAAGCATTGCACACATGTTGCTCATTTACTCCGAACTTCATGCAATGAGCTTTAAGGTAAAGATCCCATTACTAGTTTAAGATGTTATAAATATATTAATTCTTAGATACCAAATAATCAGTTCAGAATATCTGCATATGAAATTTCACTGCATGCAATGTGATCAAGTAGCTGTGTTCCTTGAATTCAAGGAACATTTCTCAAATTCCCATTGCAGTTATGTTCAAGAGAAACTAAAGTGTATGCTATTAAAAGAATTTTCAAATGATTTGCTTTTTGTTTATTGAGATATTAATTTAAGATACAAACATTTCTAGATGGAGAACTGCTGTGTTGTAAAGCATGTCCTACTTCTGTTCATCAAAGTTGCTTAAAAATACCAATCTCAAGTGAAGATTACATCTGTAGCGATTGTTTAAAAAGAAAGTACCTCTTATATGGCATGATAGTGTGGGGGAAATTTGCCTGCTTCAGGTATGTGTTCCTTTCTTGCTAAGTACATTATTTTTCTTTTCTGGATTAGGATGTATCAGTACAGCAGTTACAAACTTTCAGGACAGATAAAGTCTACCTAGACAATGGGAAATCACATTGTAGTACATGATCGGAAACGTTTTCCTGGTGTGGTATTGAAAACACAAAACGGGTCACGAATAAGAGATGAAAATATATTTATATTTTATGTACAGCAAAAACACCAAGGAGTCTTTGGCTCATGTACGTGATAAATGTCGCTATGTAAAACAAAGCATCAGATGATGGTACATGTTCACATGGTTTTTGCTCGCTATGAAGCTTCATTTCCCCTGCTGACAAAGTGGTAGTTGGATGGAACATTACACGAACTTGCTGATATGCGTCTGGCATATAGAGTCGCTTATTGCAATTGATAAGCCACACGGGTTGTACGCTCAACGTTACCCCAAGAGGCAAATTCCCAGCTACTCCTTCTGGCCACGGTAGCCTAGTGGTCAAGGTAACGGAGCCTAGAGTGATATGAGTTCAAGCCTAGTACTGTTGAAGACCCTCCCATGCAGAAGGCTGAGGCACGTGTAATATGTTGAAGCTCAAATGTCATTCTGGTAATATGGTGTGGAAGTTAGGTGAGTAGGGTGCCAGTCAGGTGTCATCCTCGTCACTTGACCATGGTTCAAAATTACAAGGTACGTCACCTAAAGACCTTGTGTAACTGAATAGTTTTGCGGTATTAATATTCCCTCTCTCACTCCCCAGCCATGCTTTCTTTTGCTTGGTTGCACCAGAGATTGTCCGACAGCGGATTCTTCATTGAGAGTAACGCCAAACACAATAAGGAGACGGCTAGATCTGGTACCCAACAATCCCAGTATCGTTACACCAGTCATGACCACCTGGTGGATCCTGTATATTAACGACATGCACTCCTATCATATCCAGTGCTGCAATTACTGCACAAAGATTTTGCTACACAATTGACATTTGCATGTTGATATTTAGAGATACATGCAGAAGTTTCTTGTTTTCTTATACCATTTTGTTCTCTAGTAACTTGACCTTCTCCCGGGAGGGAATTTTCATCATTCGGAGTTTGGTGTGGTCGAAAAAGAACCCAAGTGCAACAAAAGTCTATATATCCAAGGTATGTTGTTCAGTATCGTAGGAGACCATCTAGTAGGGACATACTTGTTGCCTGAACGTCCGACAGGATCAAATTATCTGCTCTTTCTGCAGAAAGTGTTGCTACAGCTGTTGGACGATGGGTTGTTCTATGTAATTTCAGCATTATGGAGCTCCTGCCTATTACAGCATTAACGTGTGTTTCCACCTGAATGCAACGTATGGCCAACAGTGGAACGGGCGGGGTGGTCCAGTGTATTGGTCTGCTTGATCACCATACCTCACTTGCCTTGATTACTTTTTGTAGGAGTGTGTCAAGTAACATCTGTCTTAAACTCCCGTAAACAGCGCTGAGGATCTTGTTGCATGTAACGCCGCAGTTGCTGGGGAAGTCCGGACATGCTCGATATTTTCGATAACGTTCGATCTTCAACGCGCCGGAAGTGAGGCTGGCATCATGGTCGAAGGTTGTAATTTCGAACGCCTTCTTTGATGATGCTTGTTGTCACTTTTAATGTTAATTTTGCTTAGTTTTTTTGCTGTACCAAGGATAATAAGCATCTTTTCTCTTATTTGTGTCCTGTCTTTTTTGTGTCGTCACTACTGTGCCAGTAAAGCCTTTCCGACTATGCATTGCTATGTGATTTCCATTTGTCTAGGTGTACTGAAAGTTTGTAGCCACTGTATAGAAATTAATGTATATCAGAAGTAAGGGAGAGCCATAGAAAAGTCGAAATGGAACATGGTCAATTGTATTGCATGTGTGTGTGTGGGGGGGGACTTCACAATGTATATTGTACAAGTTTTTTTTACTAGTATTTTTTTTTTTGCTTTAGAAGTGCAATGGCGTAGGTTTTAATTTTTGAAAACTATGAATAGATTCTTATATTCTTTTTCAAAATTGTTTTATTTTATTCCAATTTTAGGTGGTGGCCAGCTCAAATTATTCATCCATCATATTTGCCTAACAATGTGAAGAAGCAGACTCATTATGATGGAGAATTTGCAATCCGATATTACGGGACTCATAATTATTCATGGACACATAGTGGGCGAGTTTATCCATTTACTGAATCCCATAAAAACTATCCTAGAACAAAGATTAATAAACTTGGAGAAGAGTTTGAAATAGGTAAATGTTTTTCAGAATTGTTTTAAACAAGAACATTATTTTAATTTTAATTTTTCACTTTTCCATTTAAACTTTTTATTTATTTTTTTTATTTTTGTAATTTTGGATTTAGCTTAAAAATATTAATATAAACTACATTATATATTGATATAGGTCTTAAAGAAGCTGCAGAAGCATTTGATGAGTATGAGGAAAATCGCAAGAGTATGGGTTTGCTAGGTAAAAGGATTAAAGATTACAAACATTTACGGGTGGGTAAGATCAATCAAATCTATTTTAAGAAATTTGTTTAATTATTTTATATCTTAGTTAAAACTTTAATATTTATTTGGAAAAGGGTTTTTGCATTGTACTCTTCTGAATTATATTTTAAGAATTTCTATTTATTCATACTATAGAATATTAGTTGTGTTGGTTGACAAATATAATGAATTAAAATTGCAAATTATTTTTATAAGCTGTAACAATTTAAGTATTAGTTAATAAGATGGAGAAACTTAAAAAATGGATAATTGTATGTATTGACTAATTTTTGCAAACAATACTTACTTAGAAACACGTTGATTTTTTGTGATTAACTTTCTACTGTTTCATAATTTTTATGAATTTGACAATGTCTTAGTAGTTTAATGTTTATCTGTCTTATTGATATTTAATAGGAAAAACATGTTACTGTCAGATATGTAACTAGATATTTTTGAAGTGCTAAAACAGGAATAAACCACACTACTTAAAAATCACATTTTTCTTCCCCAAACACCTCAAGTGAATATCTGTAGGTTTTTCGACTTTTTTACTTTTCTTTCTGATTCCACCTCTGTCAAATAGTTGGGAAAAAGACTGTAAGGTTTTTGTAGCCCTTAAAGTGATATTGCTGGTGCTAGAAAAGTTTATTTTATCATTTTAGTGGTAAAGCTGGGTGTTATAAAGAGATGCAAAGTTTCAATAGACAAATTTGGTCTCTCCTCTGCTTTTTGCAACTTGGAAAGTGAAGTGAACATGGTATATGGAAGTTGGAGAGCATTGCTATTTTTAACCATGAATGAAAACAGAAGGGAAAAATATGTATTTGCATTTGGGCACGTATTTTGGGCCTGGAGCTGAAGATAATTTTCCCCTAAATCAGGTTGTTTCCATTAAATAGAGGTTCTTATTTATATATAACTGAAAATATAATCAAAGAGTGAAATAAATTAAAAACAAAATAGAAAAATCAAGAAAAGAATGAAGAATCATGAAAATATGTTGACTTTAACATCAAGAAAAGTAATGAAAAAGCATTTTTCTTTTTTCAGAAGGAAATTTCAAAATCACGACAAGTTGTATCTGCTGTGTTCATGTTGACTACGCCATATAAAAGCTTCCATAAATATGAATAAATGCAGCTTGTTTTACTATTATAAGCTTAATAGTCTTTCGGGCACTTTTATATTATATATAGACAAAATTCTCCACTGGGTTCTCTTCCATATAAAATAGATCCTAAATTTTAATCAATTTTCTCAATAAAATAAGAGTAATGTTACAAATTATAAATGTTGTTATTTTCGAGCATACAGGAATAAATTATTGTGTTTGCACATGCAACAGAACGGATTTTCACTATTGGCTGCATATTATGGTATTTGGAGATGTTATTTTAATCAAAAATTTGTTGAGAATTTAATATGTAAGTTCCATTTAAACTTTATTAAATACTAGGTTGGGTTTAAAAAAAAAATATCTGAAATTGGTACTTCTACAAAAGCTGTTTTGTTACTGAGTGCATGTTATTTTAGTTCTCTTAATACCCAATAATTTTTAAAAATATCTTGAAAAGTGTTTATATTATTTTCTTTTAACTGAATTTTTCAACATTTTACATGCACTATTTGTTTTAAAACCCTTTGATTTGTCTGTAAGATTTATCTGTTTAAACCAATTAATGTCTGGACGTTTCACTCAGTATTTTATCTCTCCACTGGAATGCTATATGTATCAATGAGAATTGAATTATTAATTTTTTTTAAAAATTTATTTTTAGTGTCTTGTAAAATTAGCTGGATCTGGAAGTAAATCGTCTATCTGCCAAACTACAATTTGCAAGAGAAAAGCTTCTGCTCTTCATCTTCAGTCTGGTAAAATGCCTGGCAATTCAATCTTAACTCCCTGTGTCAGACTAACTAAAATAGATCTTTTGAATTCATTTGAACATAATTCTATTAAAATTGCTTCATTAAAACTTAATGAGATTGATGAAGAAAAAAGATATTTTTCTCTCCCTGATGAGAAAAATCAGACAATCGTTGTTTTAGCTGCAAAAGTCCTGGTACTCTCATCCTGTGTGATAAAGAAGGATGCATTAGAGCTTTCCATTTAAGGTGTGTAAATTTGGCAAGTGTTCCTTCTGGTATGTATATTTTCTCTTTTATAAAAAAATCTGTTTTATAAATGCATATAATTCGAGTAACATCTGAATTTTACATAAAAAATAAAATTAAGAGGCTGTGTATAACTAATGCTACCACACTGTAAAGCCTTCAAAAGTTAAGTTACAACTTTCTTTTTTTAAAATTTTTTTTTATAAAGGCTTATCCATGAAAGAAATGAAAGTAAAGTGGCTATTAATATTACTTTATTAAAACTTAAATGAGACTAACAAAAAAAAAATTTTTTTTTCCCCCGTTGAAAAATCAGACTCATTGTTTTAGCTGTAAAAATCCTGTAACTTTTGTTTAATGTGATAAAGAATAGTATCTTAAAGCTTTTCACTTAAGATATGTAAATTTGATGAGGGTTCCTCTTGGTATGTATTTTTTCCCTTTTATAAAAAAAAATCTGTTTTATAAATGATAATAATCTGTTTTATAAAAATTAATATTTATTAGAGTAACATCTGAATTTTTGAAAAAAAATAAGGTTAACTAATGCCCCCTAGAAGCCTCCAAAAGTGAAGGTACTTTTTTTTTCATGTTCTCTCCATGAATGGAATTGAAGTAAAGTAGCTAACTAGAGTTGCTCTCTTGAATTCATTTGAACATAATTCTATTAAAATTACGAGAAGAAAATAAAAGACAATCATTGTTTTAGTTTTAGAAATCCTTAAACTCTTGTTTAATGTGATAAAGAATAATATGTTAGAGCTTTTCATTTAAGATATATGTAAATCTGGCGAGTATTCCTCTTGGTATGTATATTTTCTCTTTTATAAAAAATAAAAATGCATATAATTAGAGTAACATCTGAATTTTATGTAAAAAGGAATTGAGGCTGTAACTAATGCTACTACACTACATGTAAATCTCCAAAAATAAAGATGCACATTTTTTTTTTTTTTTTTATGTTCTCCATGAAATGAATGAAAGTAAAGGATACAGATATTTGTTTAAAATGAATGATCAAAAGTAACTTCAATAATTGATAAATCTTAGATATATTTTTAATTTGTGTTTTTTATTTATTTTTAGGTTTATGGATTTGCCCATTACATTTCTGCTTCATATGTAAAAAATCTTCAAGTATTTTTTGTGTTTTATGTTCAACCTCATATTGCTGGGTGTGTTGGAGCTTGGAATCGAATTCCAAGCCACACACTTATGAAGTCTGTAAAGTTAAATTTGACAATCAAAAAAATGTTTAAATTGTGGACTATTTTGCAATACTGAGACTGTGATATTTATATCTACATAAATGTGTTTTTATAAATATAATACAATTTTTTGTTTTCATTCTTTTCTAGTTGATCATAATTTTTCAAGTATCATGAATAATATTTTATCATAAAAATTTAATTAAACTTTATATTTATCTTAAATTTATTTTTTGAATATTTGTGTATGTACATGTATATATTTTATGGCTTTTCAAAAGAATAAATTTTAAAACGTTTATTTGGTAAAATTTTCTGTTTTGATGTACAATTTTTATCTGGTTATTCGTAATTGTACAATGAATTCGACTTGAAATTCAATAGCTTATTTCTGGATGGCTCATGCATTTTATTTACCTGAAAGGAAAACTTATAGTTATCCTTAAAATATTTTGTGTGTGCATTTGTAAAATTCAGTTTTTTCAAATTTTTGTGTTAGGATATGCAACTGTTTCTTTTGTCAATTTTAGCTATGTATATTTTTTAATATTTATTCATTATTTTATGTAATTATGGTCTCACATAATTTCATTCTTTGAAAAAGATGTAAAATAAAGTATTTTTTCAGATTGTTTTGAAATTTGTTTCAATTTACCTAGTCATGCCATAAGTTCTTATACAGAAATTTGAGATTGTCTGTTGTGATTTATATGCAGCTGATAATTTTGAATTTCATTGCTCTAGATCGTGTGTAATATTTTCAAAAAATTGTGGTCTTTCAAGCATGTTCTAAATCAGTCACAATAGAATGAACGTCGAGAGAGTGATTGTTTTTAACACCGCACTTCAAAGCAATACAATGGCTATTGGCGATTTTCCTCGCAATTTTGAACCTTGGTCAAAAGCTTGAGCTGAAACACTCCTCTCCAAACTATCACACCATGTCAATGGGAGGATTTTCAGCCTGGACAGATTTAACATGAATCAGCTCTTCTACATGATAATTCTTCAGTGGCATTATGGCTTGAACTCACATGACACACCCACCACAAGTTATGACCATAACCACTAGGCTACTGTGGCAACAGAATAAACATTTAACAAAAGCATGCAGCAGTTATTTTTCTCCTTCTAAAAAGATCCAGTTGGATATCTTTAAAGCTCTTAAACATTTAGACATCAAAAGGTTATTCATTTATCGAACAAATCTGAGATTTTCTGAGACCGCAGCATTGCAAACCATCCGCCGCACTTGTTCATTAATGCAGTTGTCCACACTCAGTGAGAATACCAGCTCTCGTGAAAGCATCCAGGGAGAGAATTCTTCGAAATTTTTCTCAAAAGAAGACTTCTTCCTAAACAGATGATTAAGTCAAAAAGAACAATGTGTCACAGAGTAAACGGAGACTTTAGACAAAGTTGTTATCGAAGAATAACTGGCCATTTTCTTTCAAATGAATTACAGTGCTTAAGCTTTCTTAAAGCAAAAGCACTGTTGGGGCAGCATGCTCATAACAGCCACCGAGGAGGAAGGTTTTGACATTAAAGAATCTTTCAACTGTCAGAATGACTGTGTATGCATGGAGTGCTTAAGAGGAGAAAAATTTTGCAGTCAGCTCATCACTTGGCTTTCATAATGGTTTAGTGTGATGTCAGCTATGAAGGCATTTCAGAGATTCATTTTCTAGTAAGGACTGAAAACTACAGCAAAAATGTGTAAAAACACTATCATAGAACTAATAGTGGAGCCACTGAAGGTAAGAAACGTTTGGACTATTCAATAGAATACTGATTTTGCTTCTAAGGTAAAAATGATCCAACAGTGGTTTAAAAAGATTCTGCCAGAATTCATAAGGTTGGTCTTCCAGCTGTCGATTTTAATTCCCCTTGACTATAAATTGTGGTCAATATTGGATTCAAAGACGCACCAAAAACGTTATTCCAATTGTAATAGTCTTAAGCGTTTCTTAAGAAAATCAGCTATGGAAGTAGTGTGTGTCATGATAGATGATCTACCAAAGAGACTTAAGGTCCGTATGAAATCATGATCAATTCGAATAAAAGGTGCAATGTACTAAATTGAAAGATATAATAAGACTAAGAACATTTAGTTTTAAAGTTGAAAAGAAGTTTTTTTAAACTTTTTTATAATTGTATCAGAGCTTATGGCACCATTAGGTTATAAATTTACTTGGTGTATTGCATGTAAAATTTTTTTTAAAAAAATTGATATATTTTGGCAATTTAAGGTTATTTTTTAAAATTCATTACAGAAGAGTTATTGTGGTATTTTTTTCATGAGTACGATTTCGTAACTTGTTTTCTACAAACTCGCATGTTAACACCTTTTGTTCACTTGGATTTAATACGTTGGACACTTTGTAGTGGATATTTATAGTTCTTTTAAAAATCTCAAGACATTTTTTTTTGTAAAATGAGGTATATTATTTTATTTTGTCACCTTTTATAAGCAAACCTTAGTAAATAGTAATATTTTATATTAAAAATATCTTCACACTATATGTGGACCTATTATTAAGCATAATTTATAAAATTATTCAATATTTTTATTCAAATTATGTATTTAAAAGTCAGATCTCTTGAGAAGGTTTGTGAGTATTGATCTTGATAAAAAGAGTTGTCCTGATTAGAATTTCCTTGCCTCTAAATAGAATTCCCTTGCCTCTAGATATTTAGATGCTGCTACATCAAAAAACAGAACAGCTTCACTTTTGAAAATGTCAATCCTTTTATAAATGAAGCCTTTTTTATATCATGATGGTAGGATTTACCTATTTTTGAAAAATTATCAGGATACTTATTTAACTATACTATCCTCTACTTGCAAACCATAATACACACACACACACACAGATTTCTATATCTTCCTCATTCACCCACAGCCAAATAGTAAATGCTGCATCAAATTGAAAGAAAGCTTTTCATAAAGTACATGGTGCTGAAGCAAGAGACAGCATCACAGATGAATCTTTTTATCAAGATCATCACCCAAACTGACTTTAAAGTACTAGGCTTAATAATGGGTCCTATACATAGTGTTAAAATATCCGAAATGTAAAAGATGTTTACCATTTATTTAAGGTGAAAAGATAAAGTCAAATAAAATTACGAAATAATGCTGATTTTATAAAAAGGTTTACTGAGTTTTTTCAGGAACAATAAATATTTTGATTTAATAGGTATTAATTCCGTTTTCTGCTCTTCACTTTTATCAAGCTTTACATTAATAATAACACAACATATATAAGTTTGTTCTCTTTACAGTTTTGGGAGGGAATGAAAATTTATTTTTCCTTGAGGATCAACATTGCTTTAACAATGAATTGTACTCTTGTTGTGTGGAGGATCCAATATAATAGACCCTTCTCCAAGGCATAGGGTATCATTATTCTTCCACATTCAAGCATTTAAAAATTACTTGTTGCAAAAGTTATTTCAAAAAGGTGATTTTTCACCTTCATTATAATTATTGTGCCTGTTCAAGGAATCTTCTAAAAAATTGTGTTTTTAATTTTTTCTCCATTTACAAAGGATTCGTTTTGGCTATTTCATATTTTGCTTTGTAAAATATATACAATTTTACTAAAATATCTTCACTGAACAAGATATAAATAATTCTCTTTATATTGTACAGACCTGCCTTGTAGAGGTGCTGATTAGCATTAAATATATTAATGCTCAATGTCCTCTCATTGGTATGTTCAGGAAGTTTGAATAGGGAATGCCATTTCAGGTATCGTTCTCGTCATGTGACTAATATCTTAAATTACGAGGTCTGTTGCCAGTAACACTTATTCTGCCTCACAATGTGATTTAAAATAAATTTAAGTACAATGACTAATTGCATAAAACTAAAATTTTTGATTCAAAACAAAAACATGTTCAGAGCAAATTATTTTGATTTAAACCACTGTGTAACTACATCAAACGAAATGATTATTAGATTTTTGTTCAAAATTTTTCACCCAAACTTAATTAAAAAAAAGTAAACATGAAAGTTGAGTACAATGTTAATAATTTACACGCTGTATTGAGGATTGCACATAGTACAAATGCTATGACAATGTAATGTTTTCGTTATGGTTACATTTTAGTAGGCCAGTGATGCATGCTTTCTTTTCCTTTTTATGGGAATTCCCTTTTTTTTTAGAGAAAAGTAACATTTCACCCTAAAATTGTTTTCATTCCAAATAAAGAGAATTATCTGTAAATATATATATATATATATTCCGTATTTACTCGAATCTAAGCCGCACTTTTTTCCCAATGTTAATGTTACTGAAAATCAGGTGCGACTTTGAATCGAAGGGGAGAGGGGAATTTGGAGGGGGTATTTAGTACAATTATAGGTCCATGCATCTTTTTAAAAGTTTATAATACTGATAAAATAACTAATTATTCACTTCTGATTAGCTCTCATTTTAAAATTATTTTACTTTTGTATATTAGATTTCTCGATAAACCATTTTACACTACTTTTCAGTTTTCTCAAAATTTTGTTGGGAGTTTTGAGTGGCTTAGAATTGATGGCTGTTTAGATTCGAATAAATACGGTACAACTTAGAATATGGATGTGTTGATTCCTTATGTATTATTGTTGCACTTTGAAAACAACTAAAGGGCTATTGGAAATACGATACCTACGCTGGCACTCCACTCTTCTAACTTCTTTCTTAGCCACCACTTGGCAATCACCAGAGGTGGAAAAGATGTAACTGATTTACAGCCCCGATTTTGAACATCACATTCTACCTTTTTCCTGCATTGAAGCTGCATTATTGGGGCAATGAAGAAAGGCAACAAGTTGTGAAGAACTTTATGAAATCGCTGGGAACTTATTTTTAACACTTGGAGGTTTCTTAAAATTGATTTCACTGTATGACATATATCAGTAGCGCACACAGGAATTTTTCAAGGGGGTTTCGGGGTTGAAAAATCACCATTCTTGTATCGTGATATTTTTGATTTTGTCGATTTTCAGGAACAAAACACGTAAAACCCATTTATTGAATAAATAATTAGCAAAATTAATAAAATTAATCATTAAAACAAATATTTAATTAAATTGTACGTATTATATACTTAGAATTATAACCAATGGGAAAAAAATCGGGGTTTTGGGGGCCCGCCCCCCCCTTTGGGGCGCCACTGACATATATCAATGTTGATGGCAACTGTTTCAAAAAATTTGTATTTTGTTATCACAAGTTTTTGTGCTTGTAATACAGTTTCCCTATGGGGGACAGTGATTAAACTTATATATGGAACGTTTTTTGCAGATTCTATTGACTTTGAAAAAACCTTTGTGTGCATCAAAAAAGGTTCTGTTTTTTAAAAACTTTCCTAGAATTGCTTTTGGATTTTTTTTAAATATGATACAAAGTCTTAAGAAATCAACTGCAATATGCATTAGAATACGTAAGAAATGTATAAAAAATTAAAATTATACAAAATATCGAGTTTAGAAACACATGCTACCTGCTTACTTTTACGATTTGAGCATAAAATTTACGCATTTACTTCTAGATTGTTCTTTCGTGCAGATTTACGCAAAATTTCAGTCATCTCCTATTTATCGTTTTAGATTAACGAGACCAAAAATAAGTGGACGAAAATCGGGTAATCATTGTCATTAAGTTTTTAAAAAAATTCTATCCTATTTCCGGCATTTAATATTTCGTTAGCTACTGGTTCATACGCGCGATTTCTTCCATTTTTTTTTTTTCTATAGAATTTTTTTGGACTATTTTTTTGCAGTATTATTTCCCCCTTATATTGCCGAATGATTTGCTTTAATTTTATTACCACTAGTTTTTTACAAATATACTGTGAACGTTTAAAAAATCTTTCAAAAAAAAATCTATTATTTTAACCCAAAAGGTGAGAAAATATGTATTTTGTTCTGACATGTATTTATCAAGGGGGCCGATTTGATATTGCCTTTGTGAAAACTTCAAAGCTCATCGCTAATGATAAATCAAGTAACAGTTGATTAAAATTGTATCGTTTTTTAATGAACGATGTCATGTCAAATGTAATCGGGGATACAGAATTTGCTTGAAAGCTTGATCCTGTGTTTTTGTTTGCGGTCCGTCATTTTCAAAAGTTTTCAGGCTTGCACATATACATAAACCGATCAAAATTTATTAAATATAGTATTTTTTATCAATAAAAGAAATTTCAAGCACGAAATGTAATAAAGATTTACACAAAGTATGTAAAATACACCTAAAATAATTTTATCCGCTTGATAGATATTTTTTTTAAACAACAATGACATTATATCCAGTTGGACAATTAACTTTTCTCTTCAAGAAGTCTTCGCAAATACGTAAATTTTATTACGAAGAATCATTGCAAAATGAAACAGAGAAATTTTCTGGTAAAAATTTAACAGAAAAGAATCTAATTTTTTAAAATTGATGTTAAAAAAAATTCTTGAGTATTTAACAATATAGAAGCCTTACTTTTATGAAAGAAGTAGAAATTAAAAAACACAAGCAATTAGGTTACGTTTTTTTTTTTTTTTTTTTTCTATAAAGAAAATATCAAAACTTTGTAATGTTTTATTGCACAATTTGAATGTGTTTATCATTAGCTAGTAACACGTCGAGGGATTCGATATATCTAACTATGTTTTATGAAGTATTACAGAATAAAAAAAACTGAATAGCCGCTGTAATTCGACTTTTCAATTAATTGGTGTCACGAAACTCGAAATCTGCACAAACAGTGTTTTTCATATATCCCCCAAAAAAAAAAAACCCTTTAAATATTTTTTGGTTTTGGCGTACCCAAAGTCAAAATTTTATAAATTGTGGGTCTTGAAAGCGAACTAAGATTGTAGGTAATCTAAAATTTACGCTGCACCGGTGTTACAAATTTAAATTCTATGAACGACCATTAGAGAACTTGCATTTATTTTTGTGGTGAAGCCATTTTGAATCGAGATTGATGTAGCACAATCTGGTATGTATCAGGTTGAGTAAAAAGTTTTCCTCCAATGGGAGATACCTCCACACCAACAGCGGCCATTCCCGTGGTATTTTACCTTTCTCCAAACGGGTTTCTCATTCTAAATCAGAAAGTTGGAACTACACGACTGTGTAATTTGTTTGTCAAAACTTTATTATCTTGTGCACCAAAAAAAGTGCTTAAACTGGAGCTGTCACTTCAACAGATCAAAACGATTATGTACTATGAGTTCCGAAATAAACTCAGTGCAACAGAATACCGAAAAAAAAGGAAACGAGGAATGCCCATACGGTAGTCGCGCCAGCGTGTGCGCTTATCTGACATGTTACCGTGGTAAATACGCAGTATTAGCACTTTTCCTGAAAAATATGAATCGGGTATGATTGGAAACTTTCTATCTAAAGATAATTGTATCTTTAATGAAATTGTATTTAATTAACAAAGAGGTAATGCAATATTTTACATCAAAATAATTATTCTTGTTCAATTTGGGGAAGAGCGGAGACAATAGACTTATGATAACTAAAATATGACATACATATACTTGTGATTTCAAAGTATTTAAAACCGTTGAAAAACAGCGTGAATACTTGGTACCACTGTTAGCTTATTGAAACATTCTGATTTGTGTTCATTTCGAGCTGAGTTCATCATTCATAAAAGCGCAGGCAGGCTCAGCTTTGGCAAACTGAAGTTAAAATCACCACTCAAAAATCAGGGGAAGCGAGTCATAATTTTTTAAAGAAACAGAACTACCTTCGTAAAATGGTAAAAAGTACAAATTGCAGAAAATCTTTAATTTTTCTTTTAACCGTTTGATTCAGAAAATATACTATCGCCGTTTGTCCATTTCAAAATAGAGGCATTCATACTTACTTATGTCCCCAATATCGTGACTAATGGTTTTAGAGTCGAGTGCTTGGTGGCTACTAGAATTGGACCCCCATGCGAGGGTAGCGAAAAGACACAGCCACTCACTCTCATTGGTCAAATCAAGTAGCGCGCTTACGTCACATCCTGTTACCCACATCCGTCCCTTTTCACGAAATCACTCCCACAAATATCCAGCAGCAAAGGGAAAGATGTTTATGAAAAAAGAAAAAAAATGCGTGAAAGTTTAGGTTTCAGTACTGTTTCTTAAGATACAGTAAAAATGTTTAGTTTCGAAAGTTTAAACTGTGAAAATATTCCGACGTTATAGATGAACTACGTTCTGGCCACCCTATTGAGGTTGATTGTGACTAGTTAAAGCAAATCATTGATGATCAAGAACAGAAATGTTTCCGACGCTGAACTGTGCGCGTTGAATCTTGACGTTTGTCAAAAAGTAATAGTTAATGCTCTCAAATTCATAAATGTAACGCTTAAGATAAACCACTGGGAGCCCCTCACGAATTGACTGCTGAAGACAAGAGAAAAGCGGTCTGTTTGGCTCTGCTCTGAGATCAAAGGAAAAAGAACAGAATTGTGACCTGTGATGAAAAGTGGGTTTATATATATTGCAACACAAGAAATAAAGGAGTGGTCAGCACCCGGGGAATCAACAGGTTCGGTTGCAAGACGAACGCTAACAAGGTGCTTCACTGTATCTGGTGAGATTGTCGAGAAATTATCTATAAGGAGTACCTGAAAAGCGGGCAGACTGTCAACAGTACAATATACAGCAATATGCTAATCAAGGTTAGCGATGCCATTCTAACCTAAATAAGAGCTACCATTCGCGAAAAACTAAAATAAGAGTTCAGAAGCAAGGTGGTTCTCTTTCATCAAGATAACGCCCAGCCACATGTAAGTGCGATGACCGATGACTTTCAACGGGGAGGGAGATTTGATGTCATCCCCAAATCCTGACGGCCCTTTCGATTACTATCTTTTTTACATCTGTGCTACATCGTGGCATAATTTCCGTTCAAATGCGGGTCATAAAATGAGGTGATGCTTTTGACTGCCCCCCACTTTCTTCACAAAAGGGGATTAAAAATTTCCCCAAAACATGGCAGACTTCTTTTGTCGATTTGAATGAAGATTACTATACTCAACTGATTTTGTGTATGTTTCATCAAAAAAATTTTTTTTTTAAAGGGAAAAACTTTTACTAGTAAATATTTTTTTTGAAACTTTTTTCAAAATGAAAAAGATACATTTCAAAACTCTGTATTAAAAAACAATTTTTTATTCTTTTTTGTAGCAATGAATAATTTTAAATATAAAATAATTAATAATTTTAAGTACAAAGCTGAAATTTCTTTAAACTATTTTCATTCCTATAAAAGGGAAGGTGTTTGGGTATTCTAAATAAAAAAAAAATATAAAGGAATTTATATTATATATAAAACAAAAAATAAACCCTTGAAAAAGTTTGCACAATTTTGGGTTTTTTTTTATCAAACGGGATTTTTGGGCGGAACGAAAAGAAGGATGGCGTTTGGGGTGGGTGTGGAAAAAAAAAAAAATGCTTTAAAAGGGACAAAAAATAAATAAATCAATAATAAGATGAACATCTTGCCTTTTGCCGCTGTTGTCCGACTGTGATTAATTAGGGTTGACTCCCCTTCTTGGTTTGGGACATTCCTTGGCGAGATAGATTTCGTGCCAGGGGCCCGGTCTAGCATTTTGCCCCCGGACAAAATGGAAAATCCCCCTCTCTTGGGCAACAAAAAAATTTTAATTTAAACAGATAAATTGTTCCCCCTAGATACACATATATATATATATATTACAATAAATACAAAAAAAATTTGAAATTAAGGGCATAATTACCGATTTTCAAACGGTAAAAAAGTAAAAAGGAATCGCTCATTTAGAATGCTAATTTCTTCTAGAAAGAGTCTACTGATTTTGGGGCACAAACTTTATTTTACCTTATAGAACAACACTCAAGACTAAATAAAACATCTCTGTGACTCTCTGTCTAAAAAAAATTTTATTCCCCCCCCTTTTTTGGGTAACTAATACTGGGCGTCGTATGGGAAAAAAAAATGCTTTGGGATGGAAAAAAAAGTTACTAGTAAAGATGTTCACACAACTTACCAAATTTACGTTTGATTAATAATCCCCCATCTACCTTTTAAATTTTAACATAAAAATAAACTGTCATTAAACATCAGAATATAAAAAAAAGTAAGATAAACAAATGAAATACCAAATTCGCCCAATATTATTTCAGA
>BMAV01002949.1:0-53561 GCA_019973955.1 Trichonephila inaurata madagascariensis
GCGACTTCCATGAGTTTTCTTGCAGACAAATTTTTGAAGTTTTTAGAAATTGACCCTCTGAATTTTTTTTCTATATTTGGGCTGATATCTATATTTTGTCTTCTGAGCAGCCACTGCATTTTGAAATATGTTCAATTTAAAATTAGAGTATGGAAAAAATAACATAATAATTTTATCCTATTAATTTTTTTTTTTTAAAAGTAACATATACAAATTTAATACTTATGTTATTAATTTGTACGGTTCATAATTAAAAACCCGTGTATTGTAGCTTTAGCGCGTAAATGTCATTATTATCCAATCGGTAATTTATTTATGTAAAGGGGGCGCGATAAAAATTGTGATTGAAAAGGGGGGGCGCCAATATTGAAAGTTTCAAAGCCCTGGTGTATTATATTAGTGTAAATTGTTATTCTTGATGGCTTCAGCAGGGAGGGATCTTGTGAGTACTACTCTACTTCCTTGTGTGGAAAGTTGCGCAGTCTGAACAGTTCATGGTCGTTATTCGCGTGTTAGGCCTACTAGGTGTCCATGTGGCTCCATGCCCAGAAGACTGTCGAAATTCAGATCCATAGTAAAAAAGGAGTAAAACCCAAGAAAAATATTGAAGGAACGAAAAAAATGGGGGTCGTCCTATCTGACAGCGCTGAAAAGAGCTATAGAGACGATTAGCTATTCTCCCAAATGACCGCTGTGAATTTAAAAGATCGTGGGAATTCAAACATTACGGAGCTTATTTTCTATAAAACTCTGATCAGAAGTTAACAAGTCGTAATTCAACTTTAACTCCTAAAGTTCAGTCAATCGGATGTCAAATTATATTTCCTGAGAAGCTTGACATCTTTGGGAAACGGAACGCGAAACGTTCCTCCATCCCATATCAAAAGGTATTTGGACATTTAAGTGGAGGGGCCTGGATTGAGAGGGAGCTTCCTGAATAGTGGACTAAAAGAATCAGTGAGTTAACACTCTATTCGCTGCCTTGAAGTTATGGAACAGAAGTTGAGTTGGAAAAAATGCTTGCATGTGTGGGTTGCAGATTGAAAATATTTGAAAATTAAGAAGGAAACGGGAAATTTACATGAAAAACTATGTCATTCGCCACGAGGGGAATTAATTACTATGTGGGATTATATGAGTCCATAAGGATTCTGAACCTCTTAGTATTGACATTGGAATTGTAATTTTCAAGATTTAAGACATTTAACTTATTTGAATTTGGCAGATTTTTAAAATATTAATAGCTTTTTTTTAATATACTTTTAAAAGGATAAATGTTAATAGCTTTCAAAATATCTTTATTTTTAGTGTATCTGAATACCTTAGTTATATTCCTGATTAAGGTATCCGACTACGTTCGGAACCGTGATTTTAAAAAGCGCGTAAATGGATAATTTTCACGATATTTAGTATCACTCAGATTAAAATACATGCATAAAATTGTTTTAAAGACATTTTGACAAAAACAATTATTTAAATTCCATATTTTGGCAAAAATTAACTTAGAATAATCTTTTTTCAAAATGTTCTCCTTTTGTGAAAAAAGCTTCTATTATAATAGTATTTTGCCTGTATATAGCTCAGTCCATGATAAATTTTTGTCTCCTAGGTACTTCGTGCTCTGAGACCAGTGTAGTTGTGTGGAATAGAGGGTTGGTGGTGTGAATGGTTTTCTTCGTTCGGTGAAGAGTACGGTTATAGTTTTATCTACATTAACTTTTACTTTCCATGTGTTAAAAAAGTTTTCAAGAAGGTGTAGGTGGGACTTGAGTGCACGGGTGATAGTGTTGTGATTTTTATAAGTACCCGGGATAGCAATATCAGCAGAGTAAATATTAGTACTGGTTTGAGGGTAAATAGGTATATCATTAATAAATATGTTGAATAGGCAGGGGCCCAAGGAGGACTGGGGCACACCACTTTTTGATATTAAAAGAAGAAGAATTAGTATTATTCACTCTTACTTTGAAGAATCTATTAACTAAATAAGAATTAATGAGATGAATTAAAGCAGAAGAAAATTGTTAGTGATAAGTTTGTAGATGAGTCCCTTGACCCAGACCCTATCCAACACCTTCTGAATGTTTAGAAAAAGCCCAGTGGACCTGCCCCTCTGAAATCCAGAAGAGATTTTTTCAGTAAGTCTGAGCAGTGGGTGGTAGGTAGAAAGATGCCTGATGAACCCATATTGATTTGGATTAATGAATTTGTTATCATTTTAGTATAAAAGTATATAATCTATTATCATGATTTGTTATTTTACTAAAAATGCTTTGAAAGGAGATTGGTCGTTAACTCTCAGGATAATGATTATTTTTACCAGGTTTTATAATCGGAAAACTATTGCAGTTTTCCAGTTATTTGGAAAGTGTCTCAGAAAAAAATTTTATTAATTAATTATGTTAGTATGATTATAAGTTTAAGGGGAAAATTTTTGAACATTTTATTGGTAATATTATCGCTTCGTGGCGCTTTGTTATTGGGGAGCCTTCTGATGTAATCAATTATTTCATCTGGGTTAGTAGGAGCAATGAGATGGGTAGGTAGGTGGGAAATAAAGTTTTCTAAAGTGTTAGTAATGTTATAATTAGGGTAAATTTTATCATCAGTCCTTTTGTTTTCTATGAAATTATTTTTAAGTGTTAGAGCAAGTTTGATTGGCTTTCTGTTCATCACTATTTGCGATGCCAGAAGAACTATTAAAATTAGGAATGTTAGAGCGTTTTTGGAAAAAACTTTTGGCATTGCCATAGGCTATTGTCCGTTGTTTTAAGAGCTTATAACCCTTTAGTCCAGGAGATTTGTGAAGGTTTTCGAGTGCTTTTTTAAGTTGTAGTCTATAATAATTTGCTTTATGTATTGTATTTAAATTTTATTTTATTTTATTTTAGCTTTATTTTTGAGATAGATAAAGTCTTAGATGTGATTTGGAGTGAAAGAGTGTTGCTTGTTTTCTATTAGTTTAGAGGCTTGAAGGTGGGCGGAAGTGAACGGCAGCCGTGAAAAGATCAATTTTAGATTCCATCACATTTGGGTATCGGATGCCCGAGAAGTCAGAAAGCCAGATAGAACGATTAAGATTATTATTAAAAGTTGGCCAACAGGTGGTAACTGCTCTAGAATTATCACTGTGAATAGGGGTGTGGAGAGGAAAATTTAAAAAGACCGGGTTATGATCGGAGGAAAGTTCCGGAATGGAGTCAATAGTATACGGGAAATGAAATTTATTAATGATAGCAATATCGAGGGTGTTAGAGAAGTTATAGCCGAAAAAAGTGGGGGTAACAGAATAGCGATGGTTTTTAATTGCTTTAAACGAGTGGAATTAATTGAGCAGTTCCACTCATTGTGTGCAGCGTTAAGATCGCAAAAGATTACACAATGAGGTTGATTCATGTGACGTCATAGTCACATGATATTAAAGCCACGTGAGTCAAGCCAATCAATTCAAAAACTGATGTGACGTCATAGTCATACGATAAAAACTATCTTGTGTTTCCAACTAATCAGCTCACGCGCTCCGGTTGTTTTGAAAGAAAAGTTTATTTTATTCTTTTTAGAGCATTTAAATAAAAGCTAGTTCTTAAAAAAAGTTTTATTTTACTTTTAATTTATCGAATATTCCTTATGCAAATCCATAAGACATCTACTTAAACTTTCAGCCATAGCCAGAGAATCATTCCTGCTTCACAGGAACGACAATGTTTGCAAACCGCTAACTTTATGCAAGATGGAGGAACTCCTCACATTGGATGCCAAGTCAAAAAGCACTGTTTAGTGCTAATTTTGGCAATAATCGTGATTATCCAGATATTTCCCGATGCAGGGCCTTAGCGCTCAAAGTCCCTGTGATTTCTGGATGTGGGGATTTCTGAAAGACCATGTTTCTAGAGGAGAAATTAGGACTTTCCCTGATATGAAAGAAAGCATTATATACCATGTGGCTGAAATTCCTCGTGGATGCTTCGCGCTACGATTGAAAACGCTGTAATGCGCTTTCAACACATTATTAATACCGATGGAGCACATAATGAGCGTATTTTGTATTTAACCTTTCAAGCGGTCTGCACGTAAAATCCTGCCATTCTAGAGATGCTTTTTTGTCTTCAAGTGAGCTGAGCCGATTTTTTAAAAATACGGCTCAACCGCTTTTGAGAATCTTATCTGAAGGCAAAAAAATACGTGCGGTGCATTTTTGAATCATCTCTAGAAGGGCAAGATTTTACGTGCACACCTCTTAGAGGGTTAAATAAATTTTAATGATTGAAGCATATTTTTTATTCTTTTTTGGACACCACGTTTCTTTCTAGTGGTCAAAATTTGAACTATTTTTTTATTGCAGAAACCTTTTCCCCATGGTCCATATAGCATATATTCCAAAAAATATCAAATCCGATAAGCAAAAACGGGTTCTACAGGCCTCTAAATAGTGTAACTTTAATAATTATAACCACCCAGTACATTATATACATACAATTTATTTTTATTTTTTAATTTTTGTTGAAGAAATAATAGAATTTTATAATGATTATTTTTATATATGTTAAGGAACATCTTTAAACAATGCGCGAGTGAATATTAACGTTGCTCTTTCAGCTGCACGAAGATTGTTGTCGACTGTCCTCGTAATTTCTAACTATGGTCAAGTGACGAGGACGACAACTAAACTGGGAACCTACTCTCCTAACCACCACGCTTCTCCACCGGGTGAACGTTTGAGCTCTTGACAGGTTTTACGTGTGTCGCTTATCCACCCACGGTTCGACTTCAGTGGTACTAGGATCGAACTCAAAACACGCCTGCCTAGAGTCCTCTAACTTGACCACTAGGTCAGTGCTTCTCAAACTTTCAATACTGGCGCCCCCCTTTTCAATCACAATTTTTATCGCGCCCCCTTATACATTAATAAATTACTGAATGCAATAATAATGCACTTTGACGCTAAAGCTACAATACACGATCTTAATTATAAACCGTACAAATTAATAACATAAGTATTAATTTTTGTATATTTTACTTTTAAGCAAAAAAAATTAAGTAATAGGATAATTATTATGTTATTTTTTCTTTATCTAATTTTTAAATTGGAACATATTGCAAAATGCGGTGGTTGCTTAGAAGACAAAATATAGATATCAGCTAAATATAGAAAAAGAAATCAGAGGGTCAATTTCTAAAAAACTTTGAAAAACCTTGCTCTGCAAGACAAGCCCATGGAAGTCACTAATACTTATTAAACTTGTTCTTAATTCAGTATTAATAAGATAAGTATTAAATGTTTTATACATGTTACTCTTAAGTAATATATATTTCAAGTAAATTATATATATATACTTTTAAGTAATAGGTTAATTATGTTATTTTTCTTTCTCTAATTTTTAATTTGAAACAGATTGAGAAATAATATTTAATTAAAGATTTATTTCCTTCAAGATCCATTTCTAAAAGTACAAATGTCATTAAAAAATAGCCTAATCTATGTTGCTCTTTATCATATCCATTACATCTGGCATTCTCGCGAACGTTCATGTGAGTCTAGGCAACCTAACAGACGTCTGCACAAAACATGTAAAAATGCTGTACCTCGTACAATTCTAGTCAGTCTTGGTTGAATCGATTAGCTACCGAATCTCTCTTGAATGTACATTTCATAATTCATGCGTTAATTGTAATTCACGGTATTAAGTATTTACGGCAGTGGATTAAAACAAAATCATAGATATATTTTTAAATCACAGCGAGCATTCGACGATAATAAAGCATCAAACAGTACACAGACGAGGGCAAATTGATAGCAAGTTACGAATGGGTTAGAGATCCATTTCAAAATACTTCAGAAGGGCTCTCAACTGCCAAAAAAGAGATCTTCATAGATTTCACATCCAGTGACGAAATTAAAGGGCAATTTTGTAATAAATTACTATTTGAATTCTGGATAGAGGTGGATGCTGAATTTTCTGCACTGAAAACAAAAGCATTTCGTATACTATTATCATTTTTAACATCATACCTTTGTGAATCCAGATTTTCTGCGATGGCTACTTTGAAGACAAAATATAGATCTGAGCTAAATATCAAAAAATAACACTGTGTGTCTATTTCTAGTTTTTGGCCTTCCTTTGAAAAACTTTGCTCTGCAAGACAAGCCCATGGAAGTCACTGATAATTATTAAACTTGTTCTTATACTGGCTGAAGTACCCACTCTTAACACGAGTTTATTTTTTTAAAAAAAATGATAATACATTATTCTTGATATAATAGCTTAATTGTAAGGAGAGTAAAACCAAGTGCATGACAATGTATACAAAAATGTAAAATGATTTATTGAAATGAATATTCATATTATAAACGGTTTTGAATGAACTGTAATTTTAAGCCTCGCAGAATTAGCATTTAGAATAAATGTTAAGTAATAAAAAAAGAATTTAAAATTCTAATGAGTAACAATTGTGTTATTTTTTTAATATTTAAAGCGAGAAAGCCCGGGATCAGGTGTGCACTCGATACTAATGTTAATGGTCGCGAGGAGTGAAGCACCCGAATTTTTTTCATAATTATTTTCAATATACAAGATAAAAATCACAATTTCAGTGAATAATTTAACTAAGAGAAAATATACTTACCTACTTCAAGGAGTTTTCTATTTGTCTTTCATAATTTGAGAAAATATCCAATAAAACTGAACTAAATTGTTCCAAATGTGCGTGACCTTAATAAAGGACACAAATCACAGACACTTTTTGCTAACATTACAGGTATGTTATTTGCAAGCAAAACTGTCACATTTTGCTTACGTTATTGTAATTTTGATGTCCTTTGATGATCGACAAATATCCTGTTGAACTTTTTCTTGCTTGTGTCTTTATGACAGGGTGAAGTGCATTTTGCGGTACACTTATGGCTTCATATTTTCTTGATAAAGTTCTTAATGTAGCTATTGAAAATTTTCCTTTCGTTTCATGTTTATTGCTTTTCTCAAATTGACTTTCACTAACATGATTAATATGCATTATTTTAGCAAGTGTTTCCCTTGTTTTATCAGCTTCAATTTCCTTTCAAAGAGATCACAGATGCCCAATTCTTTTTTATATTCTGCTCATTTACATTTATAAACAATAATCAGTCGTACAACATCACAATTAAAACCACTAAGTTATTCATAGGGAAAAATACAGCATGTTCAAGAAAATATTTTTGAAAAATAGTGGTCGTGCCGGGAACTCGGTCTAAACAAGTACCTTAAGATTCTAAAAAAACGTTTGCCACTCCCATAAAAGGAGATATGTTATCAATTCATTTTAGCTCCCATTAAGACTGTCATATTAGAGGATTCTCTGTCAAGGTCATTCGCGTAACAAATAAACAGTTTTCCCAGAATTAACGATTTTTGTATATTATATGTTTCAGTATACTCATAAAAAAATCTTGGTCAATTAATCCTTCAAAGTGCTCAATATGCTTATCCATGTATCATAACTCTTTCACATTGTGAAAAAAAAACGCAACAGAATTATATAATTTACAACTTCCTAAAAAGGGATGCAGGTAACCATACCAGTAAGTTTGAAAGCCAGCAAAAGTAATATTTTAGGTTAAAAGAAACGTAATAAAAAAATCTCTCATCGTAGGATTACAGCAAAGCAAACAAAATATTTTTTTTATTTAGTTATAGGATCAAAGATAGCTAATGAGCGTTCAAAGCAGAATCTTTTATTTTTGATGACCTTTTTTCACCAGATGATATATATAAATCATATCAATGTAAATCTGTATTTTTTTATTATATCAGAAAGTATTTTTTTTTCACATTCCAGTAAATTAATTTTTTTAACCTTTTATTTTCCATGTGCTCGCGCCCCCCTGAAGGGTTATCGTGAACCCTCAGGGGCCCCACAGTTTGAGAAACACTGCACTAGGTTAACACGACTTGCCTTTAAACGATGCAATTTTAATGTATAGTAGATTTGTAAATCTATATTTGGACCTCTACTCTCTAAATCTGCACGCATTTCCGCATGAAGCAAATTTTTAAAAATTTCATAATGTGTGGCATGTTGAATCATGTTGGTAGATGGGGTTGTCAAGCCACAGAAAAATGGTTGTCGACCCCCGCTCTAGAGAGTGGTGCGAATTGCAGCGGACTCGGTACTCTAAAAATGCTCTAATTCCGCTTTATTTTCTTTAACTTTTACTTAATTGTAACTATGTATTCATTTTCTTTCGATTCAAAACTCAGATTTTGTACACCTACACATTAGAAATTGGGAAAGAAGCTCAAATTTTCAAACACGAAAAAAAACATTAAAAACTATAATTCGATCTCTATATTATATATGAAGCTAAAATAAAATTTTAAAAAAATACGAAATTAAAGTAAAAAATGTGTCATTCCCAAATTAAAATTTTTTAAATTATTCAAAATAAAAAAAAATTCTTTCTGGTGTTTTTTCCAAATGATCTATTTATTTCAATTAATGATATCATTGAAAGATTTAATTTACATAGCAAAATGAAATCCAATTAAATATCTAAATTATTTCTGTGTATGGTGCAGGTTATAATTTTAAATTGTAAAATTACTCAAACTGAAGGAAACTAGAGTGCTTGTAAATTAAATCACATTAACACAAGAATAACCACTTATAATTGTAAATTTGTGTAAATAAATTCATCGAGTATTTTGAATAAAATAGTATAAAAAGATAGGAGATATGGAAACCACGATTGATTGAGCTCCGCGTTTGGATCGACGATCATGAGTGATTATAGCGGAAATTTGGACTTTTCGCCGACTAGACAAGCAAAAAAGCTTAGGAGATACAGTCACTGGTATCTCAGCCCTTCACAAGTCACTTCTCGATGAAAGCCTAGCAAGTTCACCTACTCACGGGAAATTTCCCTTCTCCGAAATCTACCGGATGAGCCCCCAAGCCATGGCTATGAAAAGGAGGAAATGGTAAGTGAGCTTAAAACCCTCCCCCATGCACTAGAACTGATTGAATGAGCATAAAATTCCCCTACCTTGGTAGTTAAGAAATTAATTTAACGATCCCATTTCGATGAAAACCAAGTGTAAATTTAAAAAAGAAAAGTTATGTAAAAGCGCAAAAATAAAAGCAAGGAATCCACGGAAGAGTTTATCTTTCCTAAAAGACGGCCAGGCCCGTTTCCGTCACTAACCAGGATCCCATAGAAACGAGAAAAAATTTCGGACTTAGAACAGGATGTCAAACTTCCACTCCCGACTAACAATAATGTAACTTGATGTAGTTACTCCCTCGACTAAACTTCCCCACCTGTCATGCTTAAAATCAAAAGAATTTCCGCGATCAAATTAAATTAATTTTCGAAAAATTCCAAAAAATTTGCAATAGAACTGCCGGTGATGTGATTAAAAAATTTTCCCCAATGATTTTGAAGAATATCGAACTCTTATCCACTTCTTGAAAGCGGATAAAGAATTCGAATTCTATGTAATTAACCGTAAACCTGACAAAAACCCATAAAAGCTGTAATAAAAGGGTTCCCGAGTTTCTTAAAATCGAAGATATCACAAACGATTTAGTAGAAGAAGGTTTTGTAATTGAAAGTGACGCAGCTTATCTCGAAAAAAAACAAAAACCCTTCCATATTTTCTAATACTTTCCCGAGAAACGCCAATAATAGCAAAATATTTGATTTAACAAAATTAGGTTACTTACAAGTGAAAGTTGAGGGTTACCCGTAAGAGTAATAACCCAATGTTTCAACTGTAATAACTTTTTCATACTGCCGCGAACTGCCACATGCAACCCAGATGTTTAAAATGCGGTAAAGCGCACGCTACGAGAAACTGCCAAATCAAAGAAAGACAGGAAAACCCTTTGTATTAACTGCGAGGGCTACGGTCATTCGGCATGTTATACAAAATGTCCCAAATTCCCACAACCAAAGAAAGGTGCCCCCCTTTGTTGATCCAATGAAAAGAAAAATTTCGCCAGTAAATGGATTAAAGAAGGAATTTCTTTTTGCTAACATTGTTAGTGGAGAAATCCCCAGTCAAACCCCTACTAATAATGAAAATAAAATGATAACAGAAAGAAGATTCCCCGTGGATTCCTTAGCCAAGAAAATGATACCTCTGACTTAATACAAGTTCTGGAACTTTTAATGTCATTTCAAACCTAGTAAAGAAAAAATCCTAAAATTCTCGATCTTTCTCTAAATTTAAAAATGCAAATTCGGGCGAAGAAAAACCTGCCTACTAGCAGAAGCTCTCATGGATAAAATTTAATCTCGTATTATTTTAACCTTTAAATTCCTCCTAATTATTTTTCTTTATAATAGTTGTTTTTAAAATAATAAACTAAAATTAGAATAATTCTTCGAAGTCAAAGCTAGTGCAGTTTAAAAGCTCACTTCCAACCTCCAATCAAAGCCCCACCTCCACAGCACCACTCTCATTGGTTCTCCACTCCTGAAGTCACGCCCTCCCCTCCCAACCAAAGCTGCAACACCATGAACATTGAATAACCAGATAGGGTTGAAGATCGTGACGCAGTCTAGGTACCTGTTCACAAAATCATCCGTCAATCAATCATCCGTCAATAAAATAGTAATAATCACATCATTCATATAAACATTTTTCGCTGAAGGTTTCTGATAACGAAACCTAATTTTGCATAATAAGATTTTTTTCATTAATTAGAGCTTGTTTTTATTTATTATGAAGGTTGAAAGCCTTTTTTTTACTCCATCCATTGGGTACCAATCTTGGTAACTGGTATTTTAAGTCGGCAGCTGTGCAACTATCATTTACATGCGGATTATAAATTATTTTTAATACTAATTCTACTAAAAGTTCAACGAGAGTTAGGTTGGCTGAAAGTCAAATTTATGAAATTTTAAAGTGTTCCTATTAATTTGTGCGATTAGAAAACGCTGGTTAAGTTGTGAAAATGACCACATTTCGTCAAAGGCAGCCTTCAATAAATCTTGGATAACACGGATATTGTGTTTTTAAACAGCTCAACTGAAACGTATGTTGTATTTCAGAGAAAGTATCAGACATTATTTATATTAGGCTCATGTATCACGCAAGTTTTAAACACTATGGAACATTTCTAGAATAAATGCAATGTTTAAAAAATATCGTATGAGAAAAATTTAATGCAATTTGGAACCTAGGTAATAAACAAGAGAAATTTTGTCCTCCGTATTTTACTTTAAAATTATATCCCTTTCACAATGTAGAATGAGATTGAAAGTTATTTTATACATATATATGTATATATATATAGTCCAAACATCTACAAACGACAGATAAACATCCATCAATCACATTCGAAAAACATATAAACAGTAGAAAAATCACACAATAAAAGGACACATGAGTATTCTAAATTAAAAATTGTATGCTGCAGTAATATAAACAATGCTGACTTAGGACAGCTAATATATAGAATAATTTATATAAAAGTGAAGTTAAACATGTTTTTTAGGAATGCTACCTTTCCCTTTATGTTAATAATGCTGAACAAAAACCTATTGAAAGTAATGTATAGGAATATATATATATACACATATATATGTTAGTAGTCTTGCTGTGAACATTAAATCATAACAGTCTTCTCACAGTTTACATCTTTTCCACACACATCTTGAACATCTTACACATTTTTCACAACCAACCAAATTCGAACCTAGCAAATTTACATTTTTGACAATCAACCAATTCATAGCCTATCAATTTGATTGTCATCTCTCTTCATATCTATCTTTGCTGCTAGTTTAAAAGATAGTTCAAAAGATACGTTTATGTATATTCAGGTTTTTAACTCGGTGAAGAATAGCTTTCCATTAATTTCAAGGCCTTGATTCTCTTGGAAAATCTCTGTAAGTAAAAAGTTTTGTTAATTTTTTTTGAAAAATACTTTTATTACGTAATTGTTTTAGGATTGTTCTGCTTTAAGATTTTGGGAGAATTTTTTGCAGAATAGTAGTCAGTGGTTTTATCATACTTTTTGTGAGTTTTTATATACTTTGTATTTTTGTTTATTTTATTTGGTTTCTCCTACCGAATTGCAAAGGGGAAGGTTGGAAACTTCAAACTAGTTTAAACCCACTTATTCGGTCCTAAGTCCGAAATTGCTTTCTGACTCGCTAGGCTCTTTTTTGTTGTTCCTTTTTGTATTTTTCTATAAATTCGATCCTCATGTTTAGCTTTTATATTTTTATTACGTTATTTCTCGTTATGTTCATTATCTATTATTTCTTGTTTTTGATATATTATATAAATTTCTTTCATATACATGTCGGATATCCCATTTGTAAAAGGTTAGATCATATCCCTTTCCAGAGGTCGGCAATTCTAATCAAAACAGTATTCCACAGCAACACCATCTAGCGTCCCTTTTAAAACGCCGACATTAACCTTTTTCGGCAGAGGCCCACTAACACCCGTCAGGGAAACGTCGTATTTCTCGCATCAGCGCCTTTCGCCCGCACCAGGCGGTAAGACATAATAGCTACATAATGAGTTCTTTTTAATCTCAACTTGCCTTCCTTAAAGTAATGTGATCTAACTCTCCGAACTTTTGGACTATTTCGGTTGGATTCCCACATACATATATATATACTTCACTTTTATTCATTCTTCTTCACTTTTATTTTATTATACTATATATATATATATATATATATATATATATATATATATATATATATAACATTTATCACTGATTCGAGAAAGCAAGAAATAAATTCCGGATCGCGCTTAGATTAATTTACCCACTAATTAACCGGAATTCTGATATGACTCTCAACAACAAGGTACTTCTCTAACACTGCTGGTTTGCGTCCCATTTTAAGTTATGCTTGCCCTGTGTGGGGTTACGCAGAAAATACTGATATTAACTTTCTTGAATCCTCGCAAAATTCAATTTTTAGAAATATAGCTAGAGCTGGTAGATACACCAAAAACTCCTACATGTATAAAGCCTTTAATATTAAACCTTTTAAAAACTTTACTCAAACTCTTGAATTAAATTTTTTAATAATCTCCCCAATACCAATAATCTAAATTTAATAGACATTCAAAATTACCACTTATATGACAAAACTAAGAGACCCAGTAGATCTTATAATCCCCCTTATTAGTATTGCTTCGCAATCACCGGTATTGAAAATGCAAATTATTCATTCTAAATTTTTTACTCCATATTTTTATCTTTAATTTTGTAATTCTTGACTTTTAAAAATTTTTTTCATCGCTGCACCCACCAGGCAAGTAATCTCTTATTTCAATTTCCCCAACTTCAGGGCAGCCATTAGAGAGCTTTCTCACTTATTGCTATCAACCAATGACAATGTTTACTCTACAGCTCCCAGTTGACTCAAAATTCTCAGGACTTTTTTCCCACTGAAATCAGAAGACTACTCCTCCCAGACTGTGACGTCATTCGCCTGCATTACCCTACCAAACTCAGTGAACTTTGTTTTTCCCACTCAGGTTTTCCACTTGTCAGCGCCAAAATACTTATCAGATAGGGGATGGAGGATCTATTGCAGATCTATATCCCTGTGATGTGAAGAAACGTGAATAAACGTGATTCGAGAAATGCAACATTCTTTTAAATATTTATATCTAATTAACCCAAAAAAAATATGAATAAGCACGAAAATGAAAATGAAAAATGAAAAAGCAAAAGTAAAATAATTATCAAAAACCATCACAAGAAATAAAGTTATTTTCAAAAAATTAGAGTACTGCTGAAAGTTCTAATCTTATGTTTCATGAAACAGTTAAATATTAATTTATTTTTCTGACTCATCATCAACTGTTAAGATGCAAACATATGCTAAAATATAAAAAAGAAAAAGCCATAATTACTTAAATTACTTCTAATTAATCTCTGAATATAACTGAGGATAATGAAGAAATGTAAGTTCAACATAAGAATAAACATTTTATGATGAGGAATTGCCTGTTTGTCATGATTATTTTAATGGCATGTTAACATCCCTTCTTGGTATTTCGTGTGTTATAGATTTCTGTGTATATACATACATCATTGATAACTTAATCATAGCCTTAAGCGTACGATTGCATCGAAAAATATTTTCATGGTCCTCATCTCTTGACTTAAAAGGACAGGATTTGTCTAAGTTAATTGAAATTAATTCCTTTACGAAAAAATGCCTCGCCTCTCAAAGATTTCAACAAAACCGATTTTTAGTGGTATTTTACTTAAGAAAAAGAAGCATGCTTTAAAAATTTTAAGTCTGTAGGTCTAATAATTCAAAAACGGGATGTTTTATCTATAATATTACTTAAGGGGTTCACCCATGTGACGGTTTCAAAAAATCAATTATTTTTTTCCATAAATTGCTCTTTAACATGTCTAGAATACGGGTGGAAACTATTTTAAAATTCAAAGTCGTTATAAGGCAGCAGTTGTTCGTAGCGGTAAGTTAAGATTTTCATTGTTTATTCGGACTTGAATCTTTAAACGCGTTTTTCTCAAAACTGTGTTTTTCAAACTTTTGTCCATCATATCTCAAGAACATTTTGACCGAAAGACTTTAAATTTATAGGGTAGACTCAGCACATATATACGCACCAAATGAACTACGATATTTTAATATTAAAAATATTTCTATTTTTGTAACAAAAACATAACAAAGAACCAATGAAATTCAAAACCTTTTCTTCAGAAGTCTACCAAAAATGCAATTTTCGATATTTTCACTTGTGTGTAATTCATTTGGTGCATTTAAGCATGTAGATTAAAACGTCATTATTTTTTTTATTTCAAGTGAACCAATCAGCCGGAATTGTACAGAAAGTGAAGGTCCATTTTTTCAAAGGACCATTTCAAAAGACCATTTTTTCCAGCTCAGGTGTCGTCCACGTCACTTGACAATGGTTTAAAATTACGTGTTGCGTCGCCAAAAGCCCTCATCTAGCTGAACAGTGCGACGTTAATATTCAATCAATCAATCCCCCAGCAGAAAAGAAAACCAATCCAACGCCACGGTGTAATATTTTTTGTTCAAGTGAGTGAGTGAGTGAATATTAACGTCGCACTGTTCAGCTACACGAAGGCTTTTGGCGACTTACCTCGTAATTTTAAACCATGGTCAAGAGACGCGGACGACACCTCTGCCATGATCGCTTAAAAAGTATAATGATGTGAGGTAAAGAGTTAACAGGAAATCCATTTTACACATTGAATTAAGGAAATCATCGCACGAAGAAAAAGTATAGCTGCAAAAGCAGTGCCTTAAAGTACAGCTCGGCTTCGCGGAGATCCCAGAAATTTTAAGCTCACAGCCTGATGCAAATTATGTACTCTTTTCTAGATCCAAAATTTGAATTTGAAGGGGGCCTTAATACTCTCTCTTACTCCAATGTTCGAAAGAAAATTCATTACACATGTAGAAATGCAAATAGGCGTTTAACTTATGGCTCAAAGTGCTATCGTTGGTGAAGACATTGTAAGAGACGCGAGGCTATTTACGTTCCTCGTCATTTGACCATTGTTCAAAATCTTGAGTATCGTTGACAGTAAATTTAATGTTGGCTTAAAAAACCGACGTTTTTCAAATCTCATATTACGTATAAGATTTGAAAAACGTCGGTTTTTAACAGTTAAACCTTTTTGAAAACGAGTCTTAAAATTTTCTCTTAAATATTCTACGCTTCCCAAGATATTGATTGATCAAAATGTATATTCAATTTTTTCATCAAAATACATCAAGTTACATTTGCTGCATGATAGTTATTACATTTTTATCCATTTAAGCAAAAAGAAAGAAGAAAAAGAAACAGAAAGAAAAAGACATGGAAACTTTATTCACAGTGTGAATCAATGATTAATCTTAAGACATTTCTTTCTGAAATTAAATATTACTACGCAATTTATTTTAAAACAATAACATTCCATCTTATTGTTTATAAACATAAACAATATCTTAAAAGGGGAACAGCAAATTAAAAAAAGTAGGATTATCTCTTAGTAATACGATCAACGCTATACAGCGATATAGACTTGGCATCAGATTAATATTTCTTATGAGGCACGCACACTTGTATGTTAAGTCAATTTAAATATTTTTTTAAAGAATTCATGAACACATTCTTTTCACGATACAAATTTCAAACATTTCCAAAACACAGGAAGTCAACGCTTCCATTTTTCCGCATGGATAACCACTAGAAAATTTTAAAATTTACAAATAAATTCATTAAGATTGTGTGTTGATTCATTACAAAAACGGAACAATAACCTCAGTTCTTGACAGGTTTCGCTTCAAGTGACCAGTTGAATATTAAAACAGAAGAATTTTAGGGAATGTTTCCACCCTAACATAGCATTTTCTTTTGTATAAGTAGTAGATGCTACTATTTTACAGTTGGCAACATCCAAAAAGAATATCCAGATGATCGTAGTTGATTTTTTATCTTCATCACATCTCGCTGCTGGCAATGTTGCAGTCTATCCTTGCAATGGAATTTAGACTCTACAGAAGATTCGTGGTATAGCAGGGCTAACGTAATCTTGATACGTAGAGGTTAAAAGTCAAGCTTTAAATAGAATGAAGAAGCCACATAAAATAAATAACTTAGAAGATATTTAAGATATCAGAAAAAAACTTGGTTCACGGTTTCGAAGTCCGCAGTAAACAAACTAAATGTTGCTTCTAATTGTAACTAAGCATATTTAATAACAACACTAATGTATTCTTGATCCGTAGAATTGTAATGCCTTAAAGTCTCGGGCATCTTCCTAAGAGGTTCCTGATGGTCTCTCATTAATTAAAAAGATTTATTTCTCTTTTTCTCACTTTGAATGACTTTGGAGAACAACTGAAAGATGTGACAATCTAGACTAGATCACTAAATTGCCCCAATGTAAAAATACTCCACTAGATAATAAACTTCGAACTAGAATATATATTCAGTTTCTCTTTTAATGTTTAGAATTACATGCAACGAAATATTTTCAAAAAAATTAGAAACACGTTGGAAAGATTAAGAACTGAATTCGTAGAAACAAATTTCATAATGATTGCCTTCATTTTGGTATTTTAATCGAATTGCATCTGTTCGACACCTCTAGCCTTTGGTCTCAACGCGGCGCTATCTCTCTTACGCGAAATAATCCATTTGTACAGTTATTTTACATTTGCTCACATTTTAATTAGTAGCGTTCAGTACATTAGTTAATTGAAATTAGTATTTTGAAATATTTTTAATTACATATTAACATATTTTTAAAGGGAAAAAAAGACTTGAAAAGTTTGTATATGTAGCAGAAGCAGACTTATGATTATCGAGGAACCTTTAAAGTACTCAGACATGTGTTGGGAATCAGTGAGGGGTATTCAAAATTTTAGGGGTGGTCCATGTCAACCTCATATGCATAGAAGGATTCTGCGACGATCGAAATTTTAGTAACTACTGTCTTAAAACATTTCCTCTTTAATAGTGGTAATACTGTGTTGTTTACTTATAATAAATAGATTTTTCATTTAGCATTATGTGGAAGAAACAAAATTCATTTGTTTTCTATCAGTTATTAAACCCGTCTCGGCGTTTCCCGAGCTGAGTTGGAGCAGTTGAATGGTATCATCCTGGTTTATCCCGAGTATAGCTGGGGCTCTGTGAAAAATTTCACTGTGCAATTGGTCTATCGCGAATTGTTACCCATGTGAGTTTCAAGCTTTCAAAAGATTGAAAGATACCAATCTGTGTGGAATTTTCTGCAAGAATATGACGCTCTGGTACAGAGCACTCGCCTTCCCTTTCGTTTGAAAGTCACTTTGTTGAATGCATTCCCCCAGCAGAAAGGAAAACCAATCGAACGAGACGGTGTAATAATTTCTGTTAGAGTGAGTGACTGAGTGAATATTAATGTCGCACTATTGAGCTACACGAGGGCTTTTGGCGACTTACCTAGTAATTTTAAACCCTGTTCAAGAGACGAGGACGACACCTCTGCTATGATCGCTTAAAAGTTATAATGATGTGAGGTAAAGAGTTAACAGGAAATCCATACTATACATTGAATTAAGGAAATCATCGCACCAAGAAAAAAGTATAGCTGCAAAAGCACTGGCTTAAAGTACAACTCGGCTTCGCGGAGATCCCAGAAATCTTTAAGCTCAGAGCCTGACTGACGCAAATAATATACTCTTTTCTGAATCTAAATTGTGGCCCAAAACTTGAATTTGAAGGGGGCCCTAATACTCTCTCTTACGCTGATGTTCGAAAGTAAAGTCATTGCACATACAGAAAAGCAAATAGGCGTTTAACTTATGGCTCAAAGTGCTATCGTTGGTGAAGACATTGTAAGAGACGCGAGGCTATTTATGTTCCTCGTCATTTGAACATTTTTTAGAATCTTTTGTATAGTTGCCAGTAACTGAAATGTTGGCTTAAAAACCGACGTTTTTCAAATCTCATATTATACGTATCACACGCGTGTAAAATGGAAACCTATTTTTCGAAAACAAGTTTTAAAAGTTTCTCTTAAATATTATACGCTTTCCAAGATATTAATTGATCAAAATGTATATTCAATCTTTTCATCAAAATACATCAAGTCACATTCGCTGCATGATGATTTTTACATTTTAATCCATATAAGCGAAAAAAAAATTCAGAAATAAAAAGACATGAAAACTTTACCTATAGTGAGAATCACTGATTTATATTAAGACATTTCTTTCTGAATTTAAATATTACTCTGCATTTTATTTTAAAAAGATAACATTCCATCTGATTGTTTATATATATGAACATTATCTTAAACGTGGAACTACAAATTAAAAAAATTATCTATATGTAATACGATCACGCTATACGACGATATAGGCTTTGCACTTGAGTCATATTGCTTATGAGGCCGCACATCTGTATGGTTATGCAATTAAAATTAATTTTTTTTAAGAAAGTAGGAACATATTCCTTCCACGATACACCTTTTAAGCGCTTCGAAATCATAGAAAGTCAGGGCTCCCATTTTCTTGCATGGATAACGACTAGAGCCTTTTAAAAATTTACAAATAAACCATTTCAAGTGTTTGTTTTTTATTTTAGTTTTTTTTTATATGATTGTCCGATCAGTTACTCTTGTTTCTTTTTACTTTTTATTTAACCACACAACATCTGTAAGCCATTTACAAAGGCAGCAAATTTTAATTATTTTATAATTGTGAGCTTCGAGTATTAGAGTAAAACTAATGCTCACGTCAGCGTATTACAGGGAAAATTCCATATAAGCAAAAAAAGAGAAAGAAAGAAAGAACAAGACACGAAAACGTTACCAACAGTGAGAATCACTGATTTATCTTAAGACATTTTTTAAATTTAAATATTATACACAATGCATTTTATTTTAAAATATAACATTCTATCTTATTGTTTATATAAATGAACAATATTCTAAACGTGGAACTAAGAATTAAAAGAGTATGAACATCTATAGGCATTACGATCAGGCTGTACGCCGATAGAGGCTTAACTTCAGTGAGTAAATCAGGCACGCACATTTGTATGGTAATGCAATTAAAAGGGTTTTTTTATTATTATTTATAGAAAGCATAAACATTTTCTTTTCACGATACACCTCTTAAACGTTTCCAAAGCCCATGAAGTCAGAGCTTCCATTTTTCTGCATGGTTAGCGACTAGAAATTTTAAAAATTTACAAATAATTCGATTGAGATTCTTAGAAAATTCGTTATTCCAAATGTCTTGCAAAATCCATTCCTTACAGGTTTCGCTTCTCGAGACCAGTTGAATATAAAAAAAGAAGAATTTAAAGTGAATGTTTCCTCCCTATAACGTGCTCTCTCTTCTTCTGTAAATTCGTAAGTGCTCCTATTTTAAGGTTAGCAATATCTAAAAAAAGGAGTCGAAATCGTAGTAGCTCATTTTTTATATTCACACATCTTGCTGTGCTGGCACTGTTGTAGTCTATCCTTTCAATGGTATTTTGATTCTATAGAAGATCCGTGGTATAACAGGGCTAACGTAATCTTGATGTGTGTGTAGAGGTTTTAAGTTATGTCTCCAATATTTTATATAGAATGAAGTGGCCATATATAGAGTAAATAACTGAGAGGATATTTAAGATATTATAAAAAAAATAATAATAAAAAAAAACTTGGTTCATAGTTTTGAAGTTCACAGTAAACAAATCAAATGATGCTTTTCATTGTAATGAGGCAAATTTAATGTTAGTATGTAATTTGTCTTAGAAATAGGCGTCAAAATTCCGGGATTTATTTATAAAAATGATTTTTTTAAAATTCAGTGTGAGACTTTTACGCAATGATTAAATTTAATTCAACTTATCTAGAGTCTGAAAATTTACAATTAGTTTCTTTTTTTATATATATAATAAAAAAAATATATATATTCTGTTTGTTTGTTTTTTTCGTAAAAATCAAAACAATCTATTACATATACCTAAACGAAAGAATATTTTTTACTTTTTAAATGAAAAAAATATATTTGGCAATATAAACCATAATCCGAAAAAAAGATTGTTTTAAAACATTATTTTTTATTATGTCAGGTTGTATTTTGCACCAATTTATGAAAGTAAACATTGTTTTTAAGTGAACTTTTGTTTTTGATTTTTCAATATGCTCATAACCCCTTCGTAGATTTAACATGCTTCCGAAACGTTGATGTGAATGAAAACATGTCAATAAAATTTGTAATTCCGGATAAAAACTTGGTATATATTCTAAGTTTTCTATTTATCTTTAGGGAGATGTGAATCTAGTGTGTGTGTGTTAATGAAACACAGAAAACCAACTTAATATGAATTTTATCATTTATTTTAATAGATTTTTTACATTAATTTGTGTAAAAACTCTGGATCGAATGGTGCTATTATGTTTAAAAATAAATATTTGTTGGAAAATAAGACTAAAAAATGACATTTTTTATTCATATTTAATTAATAAAATGAGCCCGGGAGAAGCTGCATACTGAACAGGTTGCTAATACGTCCATGATGTAAGACTCCAGCTTGATTTTAATCTTACAAGAAAACTTAACACTTAGGAAATTTTGTGTATATGATCAACTGATCTCTTAAAGAGAGACCGATCATGGTCAACTAAATTATGAGCTGAAATCTATAAAGCGGGTCAAAACGGAAAAAACCCATTTCTTTAAAAGAGTAATTTAATAATTTCAAGTGGTTTTTGGTTTATTTTAGTTTTTTTTCTTTGGTTTTATATGATTAACGGACCAATTACGCTTGCCTCTTTTTTACATTTTATTTAAACACACAACTATAAGCTATTTACAAGCGCAGCAAAATTTAGTTATTTTGTTATATTCATCTTCGAATATTAGAGTCCAATTAATGCTCACGCCAGCGTATTATAGAGAAAATTCCATATAGGCATAAAAAAAAAAAGAAGATTCATGAAAATTTTTCCTACAATAAGAATCACTGATTTATCTTTTTTAAGACATTTCTTTCTGAATTTAAATATTACTATGCATTTTATTTTAAAAATACAGCCTTCCATCTTATTGTTTATAGATATGAACAATATCTTAAACGTGGAACTACAAATTAAAAAGTCCGCGGTAGCCGAGTGGTATAGGTATCGGACCGTGGCTTGCCTTGTCACGAGTTCGAACCCAGTACCACTAAAGACCTGCCGTGTAGGGCAGCGATGCACGTTAAATCTTTCGAGAGCTGAAACGTCCTCCCGTTGGTGTGGTAGTTAGGAGAGGGGTGCCAGCTCGGGTGTCATCCACATCACTTAACCATGGTTCAAAATTACGTGGTCCGTCGCCAAATCCCTCGTGTAGCTAAACAGTGTGACGATAATAATCAATCAATCAATTCAAATTAAAACAGTAGGATTATCTATAGGTAATATACGATCACGCTATATGGCGATATAGGCTTGGTATCAAGAGATATTACTTATGAGTTACGCACATTTGTATGGTAATGCAGCTAAAAGTGTTTTTGTAAGAGAGCGTGAACATATTATTTTCACGATACACATTTTCCACGTTTCCAGAGCACATAAAGTCAGGGCTTCCATTTTTCTGCATTGATAACCACTAGAAATTTTAAAAATTTACAAATAAATTCATAGAGATTTTTAAATAATTATAATTGGTATTTCTATTGCCAATACTTTTCTTGAAAGGTTTCGCTTGACGAGACCAATAGAATATTATAAAAGAAGTATTTTAGGTAAGTTTTTCCATCCTAACTTGTGCCCTTTTTAGTAAAAGTAGTAAGTGCTATTTTTTTTACGATTAGCCTCATCCAAAAAATTGTCGAGGTCATAATAGCTAATTTTTTATGTACACACATCTCGCTCTGCTGGCACTGTTGCAGTTTATCCTTTCAATGAAATTTTGAATCTACAGAAGATCCGTGGTATAGCAGGCCTAACGTAATCTTGATGTGTAGAGGTTTTCAGTTATGTCACCAATTTTATATAAAATTAAGTGGCCATAGTAAATAACTGAGAGGATATTTAAAATATTACAATAAAAACTTGTTTTTCATAGTTTTGTTCACAGTAAACAAATCAAATGTTGCTTCTGATTATGATTAGGCAAATTTAATGTTAGCAGTTCATTTGTCTTAGAAATAGGCGACAAAATTCCGTGATTTAGTTTTAAAAATGAATTGCTTAAAAAACAGTGTGAGTGAATTACTCAATGACTGTGAATTTAATACAACTTATCTAGAGTCTGTAAATTTAAAATTATTTTCTTTTTTGATATAATAAAAAAAATAATACTTTGTTTTTACTTCTCGTAGAAAATCAAAACAATCTATTACATATACTTAAACGAAAGAATATTTTTTACTTTTTAAATGAAAATAATATATTTGGTAATATAAACTATATAATCCAAAAAAAATATTGTTTAAAACATACGCCTTTAGTTTTTTTTAAAAAAAGCAATGACTCCAATTATTTGTAAATGCTAATTCATGGAAAGGAGCTACAGACTGTTCATTTATTTGGTTTTTATCTCGAATGTATAATCAAAGTTGCGTTCGTTAAAGAAGTATTTGAAATATCTAGAGATTTCTGAGTCATGCAAAAGTGCACAGTATTGTAAAATGTTAATATCTTACACTAATTTTCGAGATTATAAAAATATTCTACTTGTCACATTGGTGTGCTTATTCTTATATACTACTACACAAGTACATGCAACTACCAAACATTTTGTGAACTTTACTTAAAAATATAATAAATAAAATTCTTGAGGCTTATTCTTAAAGTTAATTCTTTCTGAATAATCGTAAGATTTCTCTCGCTTTCATACGATATAATTTGACCAAGATGATTTTTCATCATATTTTTCAAAATACATTTAACTTTTAATTTGTTCTTTTTGTTGCAATATTGTAAAAAAAATCAACACATTTGAGAAATAACAACTGAAATATAAAAGTATGTTTCAATATAATTTCGTTTAATATACTGATTCATTTTATAAGCAAATTCCAATGTCTTAAGGCAGCAGCACTCAAACTGTGGTCCGTGGTACCCGGTGCCTTCCTAGGAGATATGGGAAGATCTCGCATATAATATGAAGACATTTTTCTTTTATTCACTTGGGAAAGATTCATGGAAAAACTGAAAGATGTGCCTTCCTAAACTGGATCACGAAATTGCCCTCGATTTAAAAGCTGTACTAGAACATGTATTTCGATCAAGAATACTGATTCATTTGTTTTACAAATCCAAACCACATACAACGTTATATTTAAAAAAGTATAAGCACTGGTCAAAGATATAGAACTGACTTCACAGTGAGACAATATCCTGGTGATTGCCTCCATTTTGTTTCTTAATCGAATTCCTTCTGAGCGCCCGTCTAGACTTTGGTGTTAACGGCGATATCTGACTCTGCGCCAAATAATCCATTTATGCATTTATTTTACATTTGATCACACTTTAAGTAGTATAGTTATGTACATTAGTTATTTGAAATTAATATTTTGCAATATTTTTAATTATATGTTTAATATTTTAAAAGGAAAAAAAGCTATATATATATTAAAAGCTTTGTATAATTATGCGCCGCAAAGTTATGATAAAAAAACCTTTAAATCCTTTCAGCCATATATTGGAAGTACGAAAGGAGAGTGCAAAATCTTAGGAATCCGCCAAGTCAAGCTGAAGTATAGAAAGAAACCACGTTGATCGAAAGTTAAGGAACCGCTGTCTTAAGGTATATGTGTTTTAAAAGTGGTAATACTCTGATGTCTACTTAAAATAAAGAATTTTTCCATTTAGTAGTAGGTAGAATAAATAAAACTCAGCTGTTTTGTAACAGTAATTAATCACATCCCAGCTTTTCCCAAGCTGATCTTTGTCAAGCGAAACGTACCATCGCGGCTCATCTCGAGTATAGCTCGGACATTGGGAAAATTTTCACTGTTCAATCAGTCTTGCCCGAACTACTTCACAATTGCTTCTTATGGTTTCAAATGATTGAAAGGTACTACTTGGAATCATTTTCTGCAAGAACAGGACATCCTTCTACAGAGCACTGCCCTTCACTCTTATTAGAAAGACATATTGTTGACTACATTCCCCGAAAGGAGAAGAAAGCTAATGCAACACGACAGCGTCTTAATACTGCCCAAAGGCAGACAGTTAAGCCCAGTTTCTCAAACTGTGTGGCGCGCCGTCTTGTTGGGCGTAATAATTCTACGTGGGGGAGAGAGCATATCGATAAGTCAAAGACAAAAGATTTTTTTAAAAAATATTTATTTTAATGAAAGAAAGTGAAACAAAATATATTCTCAAGTATGAAAAGTATCATAATGCTCATTCTGCTACTGAAAAGTAACTTAAAAGTAGCAAATACAGAATTCAATACTTATATTGATAATTTGTAAGATTTATAAACAAGGTCGTATATATATTGTAGCTTCAATGAAAAGTACATTAATATGTCATTCCATACATTTTCATTGTTGGGGTGGAGGGCGATGAAATTTATGATTAAAAATTCGGTTGCCAATATTGAAAATTTGAAAAACTCCGCATTTAAGGAAAGAAGTTAAAAAATAAAACCATATTCTACTGTCCAGATTGAGATGTTGGATTATCTGCCTTACGGGTTTTAGAATTCATCATACATGATGAGATTTAGTTTAAAAATTTTTAAGTATTTATAAAAATCAGTGCTTCTCAAAATTTCAATATTTGGGACCCACTAATCAATTATCATTTTCATGGCGCCCCCTCCATATAATAAAAATGTATTGAATTCAATAATAATATATTTTGATGATATAACAATAATATGACTTTAACCTCTTATATGCCACCGAAGTATAAAAATGTCACAGTCAGCCATAGCTTTATTTTATCCGGACATACATATACGTTTTTCCGAAGTTAGAACTTTTGTGTGCAGTGCAATCCAAAAATTTATTCTGAACAGTTTGGAATGCAATAAAATAACCTTGACACAGTGTTTGCAAAGGATTTACTTATTTCAGAGGATTCGCTTATTTGTACTTGTTCTCTACAATATCTCCCCTTATGCAACACATACACACGCCCGCTTGGAACACTGGAGCATTGAGGAGCGAATCAGGTAACTTTTAATCGCCAGTTTAGGGAATAATTATTAACCATACAAAAACTATCAAGATAATTGTTAATATTTGTATATAAATTTATATATGACAAGACGACGAAGACACTGTTAATTATCAAACACTTCTTAACTTAGTATTATTCAATTAATTATAAAATACATTGTGCAGTACTGATACATTTATAAGAGTGTATTATATTAGTGTAAATGTGATTCTTGATGGCTTCAGCGGGAGAGATCTTGTGAGTACTACTCTACTTCCTTGTGTGTGTGTGAAAGTTGCTGCAGTCGTGAACAGTTCATGGTCGTTATTGGCGTGTTAGGCCTACTAGGTGTCCGTGGCTCCATGTCCAGAAGACTGTCGAAATTCAGATCCATAGTCGAAAAGGAGTAAAATCCAGAAATAAATATTGAAGGAACGAACAAATGGGGGTCGTCCTATCCTGACAGCGCTGAAAAGAGCTATAGAGACGATTAGCTATTGCTCCCAAATGACCGCTGTGAAATCAAAAGATCGTAGAAGTCAAACATTACGGAGCGTAATTTCTATAAAACTCTTATCAGAAGTGAACAAGTCATAATTCAACTTTAACTCCTAACGTTAGTCAATCGGATGTCAAATTATATTTCCTGAGAAGCTTGACATCTTTGGGAAACGGAACGCGAAACGTTCCTCCATCCCATATCAAAAGGTATTTGGACATTTAAGGAGGCCCTGACTGAGAGGGAGCCCTTTCGAATAGTGGACTAAAAAGAATCCAGTTAGTTAACACTGATCTGCTGCCTTCTAAAGTTATGGAACAGAAGTTGAAAGTTGGAAAATTGCTTGTATGTGTAAGGCTGTAGATTTAAAAATATTTGAAAATTAAGAAGGAAACGGGAAATTTACATGAAAAACTATGTCATTCGCCACGAGGGGAATTAATTACTATGTGGGATTATATGAGTCCATAAGGATTCTGAACCTCTTAGTATTGACATTGGAATTGTAATTTTCAAGATTTAAGACATTTAACTTATTTGAAATTGGCAGATTTTTAAAAAGTTTAATTGCTTTTTTTTAATATATTTTTAAAAAGGGATAAATGTTAATAGCTTTCAAAATATCTTTATTTTTAGTGTATCTGAATACCTTAGTTATATTCCTGATTAAGGTATCCGACTACGTTCGGAACCGTGATTTTAAAAAGCGCGTAAATGGATAATTGTCACGATATTTAGTGTCACTCAGATTAAAATACATGCATAAAATTGTTTTAAAGACATTTTTGATAAAACATTTATTTAAATTATATATTTTGGCAAAAATTAAATTTAGAATAATTTTTTTCAAAAATGTTATCTTTTGTGAAAAAGCTTCTATTATAATAATATCCTTGCCTGTATATAGCTCTCAGTCCATGATAAATTTTGTCTCCTGGGTACTTTGTTCTCTGAGACCAGTGTATTGTGTGGGAATAGAGGGTTAGTGGTGAATAATTTTCTTCGTTCGGTGAAGAGTACGGTTATAGTTTTATCTACATTAACTTTTACTTTCCATGTGTTAAAAAAGTTTTCAAGAAGGTGTAGGTGGGACTTGAGTGCACGGGTGATAGTGTTGCGGATTTTATAAGTACCCGGATAGCGCTATCAGCAGCGTAAATATCAGTAATTGGTTTGATGGTGGTAAATATGTATATCATTAATAAATATGATGTGAATAGTAGGGGCCCGCGAGGACTTCAAAGTACATTACTTTTGATATTAAAAAGAAGAAATAGTATTATTCCACTCTTACTTCTGAAGAATCTATTAACTAAATAAGCAACAATTAGAGATGAATTGCTTGGTGCGGAAAATTGTTGCGATAAGTTTCTAGATGAGTCCCTTGACCCAGACCCCATCCAACACCTCCTGAATGTCTGCGAAAAAGCCCCAGTGGACCTGCCCCTCTGAAACCCAAAAGAGATTTTTTTTCAGTAAGTCTGTTGCAAGTGGTAGGTAGAAAGATGCCCATGAACCCATATTGATTTAGATTAATGAAGTTGTTATCATTAGGAGTAAAAGTATATAATCTATTATCATGTTTTGTTATTTTACTTAAAATGCTTAGAAAGGAGATTGGTCGTTAACTCTCTGGATAATGATTTTATTTTTGTGTTTTATAATCGGTTCGCCGCAGTTTTCTAAATTATTTGGAAAGTGTCTGAGAATAAAAATTTTATTAATTAATTATGTTAGTATGATTATAAGTTTAAGGAGAAAATTTTTGAATATTTTATTGGTAATGTTATCGCTTCGTGGCGCTTTGTTATTGGGGAGCCTTCTGATGTAATCAATTTTTTCATCTGGATTAGTAGGTTTAATGAGATGGGTAGGTGGGTGGGAGATAAAGTTTTCTTAAGTGTTAGTAATGTTGTTAATAGGGTAAATTTTTTATAATCAGTCTTTTTGTTTTCTATTAAATTATTTTTAAGTGTTAGAGAAAGTAGCATCTGCCACCTTGATAACTACCTCTTTTTGGTGCATGCCAGAAGAACCATTAAATTAGGAATGTTGTACGTTTTGCGAAAAAACTTCGGCACGCCGCAAGGAAGCCATTGTCCTGCCGACACTAATGCTCAAAACCCCTTGTGGTCCCGGTATATTTCAAGGTTTTTCGAGTGGTTTTTTAAGTTGTAGTCTATAATAATTTGCTTTATGTATTGGATTTGTATTTTTATTTTATTTTAGCTTTATTTTTGAGATAGATTAAGTCTTAGATGTGATTTGGAGTGAAAGAGTGTTGCTTGTTTTCTATTAGTTTAGAGGCTTGAAGGTGGGTGGAGTGAACGGCAGCTGTGAAAAGAGAAATTTTAGATTCCATCACAGTTGGGTTTCGGATGCCCGAGAAGTCAGACAGCCAGATAGAACGATTAAGATTATTATTAAAAGTTGGCCAACAGGTGGTAACTAAACTAGAATTATCACTGTGAATAGGGGTATGGAGAGGAAAATTTTAAAAGACCGGGCTATGATCGGAGGAAAGCTCCGGAATGGAGTCAATAGTATGCGGGAAATGAAAGTTATTAATGATAGTAATATCGAGGTTGCGCGCTAGAGAAGTTATAGGCGAAAAAATTGGGGGTAACAGAATAGCGAAGATTTTTAATTGCTTTCAACGAGTGGAATTAATTGAGCAGTTCCACTCATTGTGGACAGCGTTAAGATTACACAATCAGGTTGATTCATGTGACGTGATAGTCACATGAATCAACCGTGTGATTTCTGGCTGTGGGGATTTCTGAAAGACCATGTTTCTAGAGGAGAAATTACGACTTTCCCTGATTTGAAAGCTAGCATTATATACCATGTGACTGAAATCCCTCGTGGGATGCTTCGTGCTACGATTGAAAACGCTATAATGCGCTTTCAACGCTTTATTAATAGCGATGGAGCACATAATGAGCCTATTTTGTAATTAGCCCTCCAAGCGGTCTGCACGTAAAATCCTGCCATTAGAGATGCTTTTTTTTTTCTTCAAGTGAGCTGAGCCAATTTTTTAAAAATACGGCTCAACCGCTTTTGAGAATCTTATCTGAAGGCAAAAAAAAATACGTACGGTGCATTTTTGAATCATCTCTAGAATGGCAAGATTTTACGTGCACACCTCTTAGAGGGTTAAATAAATTTTAATGATTGAAGCATATTTTTTTATTCTGTTTGGACACCACGTTTCTTTCTAGTGGTAAAAATTTGAACTATTTTTTTTTTATTGCAGAAACCTTTTCCCCCATTGTCCATATAGCATATATTCCAAAAAATATCAAATCCGATAAGCAAAAACGGGTTCTACAGGCCTCTAAATAGTGTAACTTTAATAATTATAACCATCCAGCACATTATATACATACAATTTTTTTTTAAATTTTTGTTAAAGAAATAATAGAATTTTATAATGATTATTTTCATATATGTTAGGGAACATCTTTATACAATGCGTGAGTGAATATTAATATTGCTCTTTTCAGCTGCGCGAAGATTGTTGTCGACTGTCCTCGTAATTTGTAACCATGGTCAAGAGACGAGGACGACAACTAAACTGAGAACCTACTCTCCTAACCACCACGCTTCTCCACCGGGTGAACGTTTGAGCTCTTGACAGGTTTAACGTGTGTCGTTTATCCACCCACGGTTCGCCTTCAGTGGTACTAGGCTCGAACTCATAACACGCCTTCAGGAGTCCGTTACCTCTACCACTAGGTTAACACGACTTGCCTTTAAACGATGCAATTTTAATGTATAATAAAACTGTAAATCTAAATTACGGACCTCTACTCTCTAAATCTGCACGCATTTCGCATGAAACGAATTTTGATAAATTTCATAATGTGTGGCATGTAGAATCATGTTGGCAGATGGGGTTGTCAAGCCTCAGAAAAATGGTTGTCGACCCCCGCTCTAGAGAGTGGTGCGAATTCCAGCGGACTCGGTACTCTAAAAATGCTCTAATTTCTCTTATTTTCTTTTACTTTTACTTAATTGTAACTATGTATTCATATTTTCTTTCGATTCAAAGCTCATATTTTGTACACCTACACCTTAGAAATTGGGAAAAAAGCTCAAATTTTCCAAACACGAAACAAAACATTAAAAACTATAATTCGATCTCTATATTATATATGAAGCTAAAATTAAATTTTGAAAAAAAAATACGAAATTGAAGGTAAAAAAATGTGTGATTCCCAAATTAAAATTTTTTATATTATTCAAAATAAAAACAAAATTCACTCTGGTAGAGTTTTACACAAATGATCTATTTATTTCAATTAATGATATCATTGAAAGATTTAATTTACATAGCAAAATGAAATCCATTTAAATATCTAAATTATTTCTGTGTAGGGTGCAAATAATAATTTTAAATGGTAAAATTACTCAAACTTTAGGAAACTAGAGTGCTTGTAAATTAAATCACATTAACACAAGAATAACCACTTATAATTGTAAATTTGTGTAAATAAATTCATCGAGTATTTTAAATAAAATAGTTATTATTACGTCGTTCATGTACACATTTTTTGCTAAAGGTTTCTGATCATGAAACCTGCTTTTGATAAATAAGATTTTTTTTTATTGATTAACTTGTTTTATTTATTGTGAAGGTTGTAAGCTTTTTTCTTACTCCGTCCAGTGGGTACCAATCTTGGTAACCTGTATATTAATTCGGCAGCTGTGCAACTATCATTTATAACTGTGGATTATAAATTAATTTTAATACTAATTCCACTAAAAGGTCAATGAGAGTTAGGTTGGATGAAAGTCAAATTTATGAAAGTTTAAAGTGTGTTCCTTTTAATTTGTTGATTAGAAAACGGTAAATTATCGTGAAAGTGACCATTTTGTCAAAGGCAGCCTTCAATAAGTCTTGGGATAACATGGATATCGTTTTTAAACATCTCAACTCAAACGAATGTTGTATTTCAGATAAAGTATCAAATATTATTTGTATTAGACTCATGTTCACGCAAGTTTCAAAAACTATGGAACATCTCTAGAATAAATGCAATGTTTAAAAGATATCGTATGACGAAAAATTCAATGCAATTTGGAACCTAGATAATATACAAGAGAAATTTTATCCTCCGTGTTTCACTTTAAAAACTAAAATCCCTTTCAAAATGCAGAATAAGAGTGAAAATTATATATATGTAAGAATAATTAAATAAGATTAAAAATTAAATTCCCTATCTAGTAATTCACTTTTATATTACCTCCTCACCTCTTCAAGTATCAAACTAATGACCCATTTATTTCTTCCGAACATATGGCCTAGCCAATAAACATGTCTAATTCCAGATCGTTATATTTTATAGCCCTATATCAGCATTAACTTTCAAGAGAACTCATGAACGCCGCGATCAGTGTTTTAAGTGTTTAACCCACTTAAGATTATTCGGTGGCGTTCTTTTTCTCTCTACATTTTTGCGTCAGGTGATGTCTAACTTTGATCAAATAAAGACCTTTATATATGAAAACTAAGTCTGTTTCTGACTCTAAAATCACGTCAGAAATAAAGCCGGTAGGATTCCTGAAAACGCATTTCAGAATTTAAACTTTAATGTATTCTTCAAATCATCTTAAAATTAAAACGAACGCCAACGCGCGTTCGTAATAAATGCTACGGAGAATTCGACGGAACTTTGACGGTGCTCGATATATCTTTGGTGAAGACATCAGGTTGCCGTAATTGAAAAACATGCTCGTAACCCCGCACTTTACCGCCAAAAAACATTTCTGCCTTTGCTGAAGAGGCCCAGCAGTTTGTCGCGAATGAAAGAAACGCGATGTTAGCCCCGAGAAGAAACCGTTTTTATCTCTGAATAATTCTGTCTTTCCTGAAGGGGCCAGCCTGTTTACCGTGAGTGGAAGAGAAATTCTAATGGCGAAGAAAAAAAAATGAAGAGAAGCGTGGATTCCCTCTGTCCCCGTGAGGAAAGATGGTAGCTCCTTCGACCAGGAAAAAAAAAAATTTTTTTTTCTTCGTCGGAAAGTCTGTGCAATAATATCGTGAATTTTACCACCATCCATTTACAATAGTGAAGTCCCAAAATGGAAAGAAAGGTAAATAAATAAAATTTTACCAGTGCAAATCACAACTAACAACAACATCTGGATTACCGTTCAGCATGGGCTTCTGCCATTACGGAATAGAGGTCAGTGAAATAAATACTTTTCTTTAGTAACATTGAACTGACTGAGTTTTGCTGAACAGAACTTAAAAAAAATAAAAAAAAAGATATGATATATGATATGATATTTAATTTTTATAATATATAGTTGTGTTAAATGAGATATTCTTTATATTTTAATTGAGAAAACAAAGTGTATAGGTTTTGTCATACAAAATTTTGAGAACATTTAATATACTTCTCATAATTTTATCTTAAGATGTCGAATGAATTAAAATTTATGATAGAAACTGGTATTTTAAAGTTGAAAGATATAAATTATAAGTTTTTAGAAAATTGACTAATGTACTAATACTAGTGATATTGATTTTTATAAGAAACAAAAGTAAAGTCACGTTGCATTCTTTTTTCTCCACTGAATTTTATTGTTTTGTTAATTATTTTATCCAGCAATAACCTTATTGCATGTCATAAAATTTTTTCTTTCATTTTGAAAAATTGTGTGTTCTGATATACCGGCGATATATCAAAATTCACTATTTCTCAAAATTTTCTCCTTATCTAAATTTAAAATTAATTTAATAACTTGAAGCTTATTTTTGGATATTGTGTAGTGGATAAGGGAGAATACAATCATTATAATTTTGTATATGTCTTGAAACATTAAGAGGACAAACGTGTTTAGTTTGATATGTGCACCTCTTATTGGTTTCTTATTAGCATTCCTGAGAGAACACATCTGTGATTTGATCATGCAGATTTCTCAGAGTGATGTGTTCTAAAATAAGTAGTGTGATACAGTTTATATTAGTGAATGTGTGTAAGAGAAAGTAAAGAATTTTTTCTATGAAACAAATACTTAGAAGGTGACGGAGAGATTAAAAATATTGTATGCGATATTGTTAAGTTACAATGAATAGTGGGAAAATTTTACATAAATACTAAAGGTGATGATAGAAGAGAGTCCACATTTCCGACTCACAATTATTTAAAGAGCTCTTTAAATCTTATAACTCTTATATTCTTTTATTCCTATATTCCTATAATTTTTATACTTTTATATTCTTATAGTTTATAACGCATATGAAATAAAATATTGTTTAGTGTTGAATAGTGCATATAAGTTGTTGTACACCATTTTCATATTATTAATAATTTCATTTTATTAGTGTCTATATTTTTTTTATCTATTTAAAAAATTTATTTCATATATGCAAAATGTTGAGTATTACTACGATGGCGCCAGAGTAGATTTTTATACAAAATTAGTATTTTAATATTTGTATGATACCATTTTTTTGTGTCTACTATCTTATTGTTTGATATGATATTATTTTCCAAAATAAAATTTCTTTTAAAAACATTATCTGCTAGCTGTAATACGAATCTATTATTATGAAGGAATAGGAGGAAACGCGAGCTCTTATTCTGGATGTCGAATAGATTTGAACAAGCTTATCTTCAGTTATATGTACGGAAATTAATTTTTTATCAATTAATATTTTGGAAGTGTCATTTCTGTGTTTGTTGTTATAGTTTCGTTTATTTTAGAGCATTTTGATTTTAGTATTCCTTTTTAATTAAATATTTCTAATGAGTGTAATATGTGTTTCCAAATGTTGTTATATGTATTTTTTTCTATATGTTGAAAATTGATTAAGTTTGTAAAGAGAGAAAAACCACGCCATTACTCAATTTTAAAATTGGGGGACAAATGTAAGGATAATTAAATTAGATTAAAAATTAAATTCCCTATCTAGTAATTCACTTTTATATTACCACCTCACCTCTTCAAGTATCAAACTAATGACCCATTTATTTCTTCCGAACATATGGCCTAGCCAATAAACATGTCTAATTTCAGAACTTTATATTTAATAGCCCCATATGTCAGTATTAACCTTCAAGAGCACTCATGAATGCCGTGATCGGTGTTTTGAGTGTTTTACCCACTTAAGATTATTCAGTGGTGTTCTTTTTCTTTCTACATTTTTGCGTCGGATGATGTCCAACTTTGATCAAGTAAAGACCTTTATATTAAAACTGAGTCTGTTTCTGACTCTAAAATCATGTCATATATATAGTCTAATCCTCTACAAACCTGAGATAAACATCCATCAATCACATTCGGAAAACACATAGACAGTAGAAAAATCACACAATGAAGGACACATAAGTATTCTAAATTAAAAATTGTATGCTGCAGTAATGTAAACAATGCTGAATTAGAACAGCTAATATATAAAATAATTTATATAAAAGTGAAGTTAAACATGTTTTTTAGGAATGCCAACTTTCCCCTTTATGTTAATAATGCTGTACAAAAACCAATTGAAAGTAATGGATAGGAATATATATATATACACATATATATGTTAGTAGTCTTGCTGTGAAGATTAAATCATAACACTCTTCTCATAGTTTACATCTTTTCCACACTCATCTTGAACACCTTGCATATTTTTCACAACCAACCAAATTCAAACCTAGCAAATTGACATTTTTGACAGTCAACCAATTCATAGCCTATCAAATTTGATTGTCATCTCTCTTCTTATCTATCTTTGCTGGCTAGTTTAAAAGATAGTTCAAAAGATACGTTTATGTATATTCAGGTTTTTTAACTCGGTGAAGAATAGCTTTCCATTAACTTCAAGACTCTTGATTCTCTTGGAAAATCTCTGTAAGTAAAAAGTTTTTTTAATTTTTTTTTTGAAAAATACTTTTATTACGTAATTGTTTTAGGATTGTTCTGCTTTAAGACTTTGGGAGAATTTGTTGCAGAAAAGTAGTCAGTGGTTTTATCATACTTTTTGTGAGTTTTTATATATTTTGTACTTTTGTTTATTTTATTTTGTTTCTACTACCGAGTGGCAAAGGGGGAAGGTTGGCACTTTTAAACTAGTTTAACCCCACTTATTCGGTCCTAAGTCCGAAATTGCTTTCTGACATGCTAGGTTCTTTTTGTAGTTCCTTTTTTGTATTTTTCTATAAATTATATCCTCATGTTTAGCTTTTATATTTTTATTACGTTATTTCTCGTTATGCTCATTATCTATTATTTCTTGTTTTTCATATATTATATAAATTGTTTTCATATACATATATATATATATACTTCACTTTTATTTTACTATACTTAATATATTTTTATATATACATGAAACATTTAACTGTGATTCGAGAAATGCGACATTCTTTTAAATATTTATATCTAATTAAAACAGATAAAAACATGAATAAGCGCGAAAATGAAAATGAAAAATGAAAAAGCAAAAGTAAAATAATTATCAAAAAACCAACACTAGAAATTAAGTTCTTATCAAAAAAATAAGAATACTGCTGAAAGTTCTAATTTCTTATTTTATGTCTCATGAAACAGTTAATTATTAATTTACTTTTTCATACTCATCATCAACTGTTAAGATTCAACATGCTGAAATATGGGAAATAGAAAGCCATAATTGCTTAAATAACTTCTAATTAATCTCTGAATTCAACTGAGGATAACGAAGAAATGTAAGTTCAGCATTAAAATAAACATTTTATGATGAGGAATTGCCTGTTTGTGTCATTATTATACTTTAACTGGCCGTTAACATCCCTCTTCCCTGGGTATTTCGTGATGTTGTATGTATATTTACTATTTATGTTCATATATCATTGATAACTTAATCATAGCCTTAAGTGTTCGATTGCATCGAAAAATATTTTAATGGTCCTCATCTCTCGACTAAAAAATGACAGGATTTGAATTAATAAAATTGAAATACGAATTTCTTTTACGAAGCAATACACATCCCCCCCCCTTCTGGCTCTCCAAAGTGGATTTCAACAAAACAGATTTTTAATGGTATTTTACTCAAGAAAAGAAGCATGTTTAAAAAATTTTAGGTCTGTAGATCTAATAGTTCAAGAACGGGATGTTTTATCTAAAATATTCCTTAAGGGGGTTCACCCATGTGACGGTTTCCAAAAATCAAATTTTTTTTTCATAAATTGCTTCTTTAACATGTCTAGAATACGGTGGTAAAGTGATTTTTCTAAAATTCGAAAACGTTATAAAGAAGCAGCTGTTCGTAGCGCTAAGTTAAGATTTTCATTGTTTTAATCGGACTTGAAACTTTAAACGCGTTTTTCTCAAAACTGTGTTTTTCAAACTTTCCTCCATCATATCTCAAGAACGTTTTGACCGAAAGACTTTAAATTTGTAGGGTAGACTCAGCACATATATACGCACCAAATGAACTACGATACTACTAATATATTAAAAACATTTCTATTTTTTGTAACAAAAACATAACAAAGAACCAATGAAATTGAAAACCTTTTCTTCAGAAGTCTACCAAAAATCCAATTTTTGATATTTTCAATTGTGTGCAGTTCATTTGGTGCATTTAAGTTTGTAGACTAAAATGCCATTATTTTTTTTTTTATTTCAGATAAGCCAATTAGCCGGAATTGTACAGGAAGTGAACGTCCATTTTTTCGAAGCGGTTGTTTTCAGAGCGCTATAACTCACGTTTCATTGGATATTTTTGGCTAAACATTTATATACATACTCTTAAACACATATAAATAAATGATAAAAAAGATCTATCTTTTAACTGATCATTAAAAATAAAAAATCTCCAACAATGCTTAAAAACAAGCCGACAGATTAGTGAACCCCCTTAAACATTTTGTAACCTCCCTATGGGGGCCTATTATTAGTGAGTGATTGAATATTAATGTCACACTGTTCAGCTACTCTAGGGCGTTTGGCGATGGAACTCGTAATTTTAAACCATGAAGTGATGAGAATGACATCTGAGCTGGCACCCTCTATTTTCTTTCAGAAGCATACTTTATGAAAGGAACTTGCTTGCCAAATTTCAAGTTTGTAGGTCTAATACTTCAAAAACAGAAATATTTATCTATAACTCCTCTAAACCCCTCGAAACTCCCTTTAGATAACGGTTTTCACAAAACTTTTCTTAACGAAGGTCTACTCCATTAAAAGTACATGTCTAATACATATTTCCAAACTTTAGGTCTAATCTAGATATATATTTTAAATGCGAAAGTTTGCGAGGATGTTTGTCCGTCTTTCACACAAAAACAACTGAATGCATTTTAATGAAACTTTACAGTAATATAGCTTATACATCAGAATAACACATAGGCTATAATTTATAGCATAGGCTATAATTTCTAAAAATATTGTGTAAAGTGTCCAAAATGTAACGATATTTGTCAAGTAAGTAGGGAAAAATTCTGCCATCTGCAAGCATTTTTGGCTTGCGCTGTAAAAAAGCTCACGACAGTATATAGCTATATTTTATTTGTGAAGAAATACTTTTTGTTTTGGCTACGCAAGGCGCTCGCTTCTAATTAATTCCTGTGATCAGCATAATCCCTAAATTTTTTTATTTCAGAATAAAACTAGGTTTTGAAGGGAGGGGTTGTTATAAATCTCTCTTTATTTGAATGTTTTTTATGATTTTATTATGCATATTTGGTAGTAAGAAATTGATCTTTTTTCAAATTAAATGCTTTTATCGGTTCTGGTACTTAAAGTAAATAAACTTTCTATTTCACACTACATCATCTGGACAAATTTTCAAAATTTGTTTGAGGCTCGTAGTTAATTATAACGCTATAATTTTAATTGAACAGGCAGATCTTGTATTTTTAAGTATAAAAATAATTATAACTATTGTACTATATTTTTTGTTGTCAGTGAATATTAACGTCGCACTGTTCAGCTACAAGAGGGCTTTTGGCAACGGACCACGTAATTTTGAACCATGGTTAAGTGACATGGACGACACCTGAGCTGGAACCCCCTTCACCTAACTACCACACCACACCAACTTAGAAGGAATATCCTACCAATACTTAGCAGGAATATTCTCTGAAATCCACTCTTCCAAGATATATGGCAGCACGGGTTCTATGATGAGAATTTTAGTGGGGAAGGCGAATAGTTTTGTAGCAGATATTGCGTTTCAGCTGACGGCGTTTTCAGCGCATTACAAAGATTATTATTTTTGTCCCGAATAAATAGTTTATGTCAAAATTTAAGTGTCTTATGTTTTTGTATGTTAAAGAAGACCTTAGAAAACGATTTGACTATTTATTTTAAGTGAACGGTGTATATAAATAATTTTACAGTGCAATACCTTTAATTATTTTATTAGCTCTAACGGATTAAATTTCCCAAATTAGAGTATTTTATTTATGTGTATCCCTTAATTCTCAATGAAGTGATCCAAAAAAAATTATTGTACAAAAAAACTGCAGTAAATCATTATACGTTATATAAAGTATTAACGAGCATCACTCCCCTACCGGCGGGTCTTACAAAGCTCTAATAAAGCTCGAGCTAAGAAAGTAGCTAGACATTTACCAACTTGACTCTATCGTTAACATTTCGCTACGTTTTTCATTGAATCGCCATTATAATTTAAGAAACGGCGTTGCTTGCGAAAATTACAATTTTAACATAGAATAAATACAACATAAAGTAATATTAATGTATTACACTTTCAGATATATATATAAATTATTTACACTATTTTAAGCGTTAATTACACAAAACCAACAAAAATGTGTTACTTTTGCTGAGCAGAGATCAGCTTAGGGAGGTATATTCAAAAATCGACCCTCAAGAGTGTTACGGGGAGTTATAAATAAAAAAAATCCTTTTTATCTGCTATTAGATCTACATACTTAAAATTTAACAAAGGTGTTTTTTTTCTTTCTTTTTTATTTTTTGTTCAGCTGAGATATGCAAAAAGCTTTTTTTGTTTAATTTGCAATTCACGTAAAATTAATTCATTAAAAACTTATTTATCTTTCAATCTGTGTTGTTTAATTTTTCAGTTCACCCGTGCGAAGAACGGGTATACCAGCTAGTAGGTTTTAATATATCTTGATGAGTGAGTCGTTTTTCTCCTTTATGCTTAGATATAGAAATAATATGTTCAAGATACATATGGAATTTTTAATAAATAGTTTGTGATAGAAGTTAGTGGATTGTTCATTTATTAACGTCACATATAGAAAAACTCGAGGACTATCAGCGAAGGCCTCGACATTTTGTACCTCGAATGAGTGACGATGTCTGGGCAGCAACTTTTCTCTTAAATGTTTTACATTACTTCATCGTAGGAGTCTATCGGAACTCCAAAGCTCCGATAGATTTAATGTGCATAAATCCTTTTAAATTGTATTTAAAATGTTTGGAATCCTTCCTCCATAATGTAAAAAAGAATATCAGATAGGGAAGAGATATTCTGAGAACCGCTAGCAAAATTACACACTCCTTAACATTATTTTTCTGGATAATTTTCACCTTATTTCAAAACTTGGTTCCTGTTTTCATTTTCGTAGCTTAAAATATAGTATATAAATAAATGGGAAAAAGTAAATTAAGATGTACTTTTATCGTAAATTAAAATGTAATATACTACATAAAAATTAAAATAAATTATAATTATTTTAAATGCACATTTGCATTTAAAAATCCTTAAAATAAATTCGCTTTATTGGGAAATATATTTAATAAACAATTCGAGTATCTAAAAAACTAACGATTCAAGAAAAAGAAATGTATAATATATTTTTTTATTACTAATGAACTGCGGATTGGGGTTTTACCATTGCGGACCTAATATATTCCCGCAAGGCGACATCTCTGTTTAGTGCGGCACCCTATAAGGTGGATACCAATCACCGAAGATAATTTTAACACACAGTTTCCTCCCTATAGGGAGGCACCTGATCTCTGACGATGTGAACGTGTACCGGGATTTAATTTTGACGAGAGAACCTAAGCCAAACAGACACTCTAGGGTGCTTTTACATGCCGTATTATCATACGACATGAACTATGTCGATTTTCTGCATCATGAAAAAACCCTGACATAGGCCGATGTCGAACCTGCAACCTTACGTGCAGAAGGCCACAACAAACCAACCATGCCACCCAACCGGTTAAATAATTTAGGATATAATATAATATAGGTCCCTACAGAAAATATATAATCCTGTAGGGGCTGTATTTTTGCTTTTACTTGTAAAACGACGTTTTTTTTCCTTAAATTTGTAGAGTTCATGACTTTGTACCAGATCAGAACCCTTATTAGTGCTTTAACTTAACTCAGTGGCGCGATAGCCCATGGGGGCCCAATATGTTCAACTCAGTATTCGCGACCATCAGCCCTGAGGTGCATGAGCAGATCTTTTGGTCAGGTGGTCAGACGGATTCAAATTATTGAATTTGAAATATTTTTTATAATCAAGTATGTTACAATTTCTTCTTATATAAATATCCGTTATATCTGTCTCTAGTGCATTTCAATTGGGGAAAAATCAAGAGCTGTAGTAAGAATTTTTGAAACAGAATTTTTACAACAGAAAAAAAAAAAGAAAATCGGGATCCTTTTAAAAATTTTATCTTTGAAAATAACATTTACAGAATCAAAATGTTTAAAATGCTGATAATGGTGCTAAATAATTAAATCGATTGTTAAGTAATAAGTTGAACTATAAATATTTATAAAGAAAAAAAAAATTCTATATTCATTTCTCGGATTCGTTTTCTAATTGCTTCTAATAAAAAACTCTGCATTACTAGTATGTATATATTTCAGTTTAATTATTTATTACTTATATAGAAATGTAAATATATGTTGGAGAAATTAATGTTTCTCGCAAGGAAGAGAGAAACGACCTTTATATTAAAAATATAATTTCTTTTAAAGAATTATTCTTCTCATTCCAATGAAATATTAATTCGAAATTAACTGAAAAGTTGCTTTCAACATTTTCTATTTATGAAAAGCTTAGAGTCAAATTATTTTTACTTTACTTAAAAAGGATTTATGATATAATACGCTCTCTCTCACACACACAACAAAATTTACATTTATTGAGTCAAGTTTAACCATATTTAAAACGTTTAAGCAAAAAAGAATATTAGACGTAGCTCTGATGTAAAAAATTGAAATGAATTTAATTAAAATCTGTTGAGCAATAATTTGCATAATTATTCAAACAGGGAACTTCAAAGATTTAATTTTACGAAGAGAAAAATAAACTTAACAATTACTTATTTACTTGAAACAGGAATAAAAAGTGTGTTTTCTGCTTCGACAGTTTCAAATTCAGGATGATAAAACTTTTTTTAGTTATACACGATTGCATACTCATATTTCTCAACGGAAACTTTCCTCCTAAAAGGAGTTTTTATAACACATATACTTGTTATTTGCATTCAAGTAAACAAGCACAACGTCAAAATATATTTTGCAGTGTACTTTCAGGAAAAGTTGTTTAATTTTTTGACTTACTTATATAAAAAAAATATTCCGATACGAAATTTTAAAGGAGATTTTTCTTTTAAGATCACGAGAAAAGTAGCCCAAATTTCATTCACTTGGAAAACAGAACCATAGATTACATAAAGACGGTGAAAAATATGAGCGATATATGTTTAACACTTTCCCATTCTATTCAAAGTTTAAAAATTTAGAAGTTTGTGAGACTCACAAGTGTTAACTCTGTTTTTTTTTGGGAATTCCATGCTTTTTTTTCAAAATATCTCAATAATTTTGAAATAAATGGCGAAATTATACTGAAGCGAAAACAGTGCAGTAAGAAGTAATTAAAAACCCAAATAAGATAGGATTAAATGTTTTACACACACGACTACTTCAAAATTCTGTTTATTTTAATAAAAATTGTTGTTTCTATAGTTAAAGCTCAAAAAGTTAATATATTAATCGAATTATGTATAAGAAAAATTAAGAGATCATATTGATTAAAAGCAGATTAAAACGTTTAATTATGAAGAGCATAAGACGCATTGAAATACCTGCTTTCCCTACATGACTTGGCCATAGATAATTTTTTTAAACTTTGCTTTTTTTAAATTTGTCTCGATATATCTATTTACATATGTGTAATATAGGTAATATGATATTTAAAAATTTGATTGATTGCTAGTTAATGTCCCTATTTGAAGCAACCCACAAGAAATATTTCGAATAAATTTGTATCTTTAAGCCGATTTTGGCAAGGGCATTATAATTGGCCCTCAACCTCCTAAAATTCCTCCAACGCCAACTTTAGGACATTCAGCTTCTACAGATTTAACGTGCTGCATCACCTCTGTAAAGCAGACGATTACAATGAAGGAACTACCACGTCATTCAGAAGGGATTAATAGCGAAACCCCCTAGCATTTAATTTGAATGTCTACTTCAAGCGGTAAAATATTTACAAAATCATTGCAGTTGCGTCGTCGGAAACATTTTGGGCTTGTAGCTCAAAGACGGTCGGTATTGTTAGCCGAGTGGAGAATTACGATATAATGGTATTTTTCTTTCAATCGGTTTTTAAATTGGTGCATTTTCTCTAACTATTTTTTTCGGGTAATTCAATCTGATTTGTTAGCATTTTAAATAATAATAATTTATTCACCAAATCCTTCTGATATTTTCATTAATATTTACATATATTTTTAGATTAAAAAAATATTAAATATTGTATTTTATATATATATATATGTATATATTTCATTCCATGTAAATAAAAATTCCTTACGATGCCTTGATATAAAATGAAATTACTTGTATATTGTATATTTGAAGATCTTGTATTTTCTAATGGTATAATATCAGTCACTGAAACGTGTACGAGTAAAAAAAAATGTTCTTAAATAATATTGATGAAAAACTTTCTTCTGTTAAACTCTGACCGTCTTATTCACCTCTAACTCGATCAACAATCAAAGGATGAAAATCAGTGTTTCTCCGTAAGTTTGTTTAACCATCATAACTTCAGTTAGAAACCTCTCTCGGTTCATGCTAAAAGCTAGCTTATTTTTAACCGCGTTTGCGCAGTTGACTCATCCACAGGTTCTGTTTTGAACAATGAGACTGCAAAGACGCAATTTAAAACCCGAAAATAAAATGGTGGTAAAAAGAAGTTTTAACCTGTGGTTTAAATATTTTTGACCTTCTTCACTAAACTCCATCTTTAACAGACCGGCTCATTTAGCGGTAAATAAGGTGGTTAACACCTTACATGTCCAGGCTGTTTTCAAAGTGAGCTTAAATGGCTTTGAAACCTGGGGTTACAAGACTGGGGTTAATGAAAAGGAAACAACCGGCTTAAAACATATTTTCGCCCATAACATTTGCTCCTGTAAAGCAACTGCGAAGATTCTATACAAATTTAGTCTGTGGTTAACATACAGGCCCTGCAACTTCAATTGCTTTGTTGAGTTTTGAACTTGTTACTTCTACATATATACATTGAAGAGTCAAAACATCATAAACACGTACTCAATAACACCTTACTCCACTTTTTGCCTGCAGAACAGCTGCAACTCACCTTGGCATCAATGCCACAAGGTCTTGGTAGACGAATGGAGACAGGTTGTACCATTTGTCTAAGTAGTATAGTCGCATGCATTCCAACATAAAGTAATTTAATCTATAAGCTGCCTTTATAGAAAACTCAAATGTGCCATATTAGATTAAGAAGTGTTGGAAAGCTAAAATCTTATTTTCTTAACAATTTGAGATTTAAACATTTTCAAAATAAGTAGAGTTTAACCTCTAGGGTAATTAGAAGCTCTTATAACCTATTTTTAAATAATCTTGAAACTGGGTCATGCCCATTTGAATGGCAAAAAATGTAAACAAAGTACTTCATTTTTGCCTAAAATTTTTTAACTTCTGATATAAACTAAAACATGTATTTTTTATTGTAAACTGGGCCTTTTATTATTTTTTTTTCCTAGTCGACTAGAAAAGTCTCACTGTATAAATACATTAAAGTCAATTTATCTCAAAATGTATATTTTGATGTTTGATGTACCTTTTCTGAAAAATTACTGTTCACAGGTATGTAAATTTTTTATGATATATTTATAATGATGTCTAATTTATACTAAAATAAGCGTTTTGTAAAAATCTCAAAAATTTATTTTTTTAATAATTTTTTATGTGTAAAATGGGTCAAATTTCGCAATGTTTAATAAAATATTTCATAAATTAATAAAAAATTCAAAATTAGCTAAAAGCTCATTTCAGTATAATGAAAAAGGTGTACTTTAATTGTATGAAAAATTTCAAACATGAACGTATAACAGATTTTGAGAAAAGATACATCGAAAACAGCCAATTTAACACTGTCAGTATATATATAGAGAGAGGTTTCCAATTCCCCTTAAGATCAACTGAGTGAAGTGGCTAAGATTTTAATTGGAATTCGTTTTTATGCTCTTCCTTCTAAAATAATACTCTCCTTTTTAGATGGGACGCTGTCCTGCTGGAAGAAGGGATGGAACTGATCCGCAATTAGGCATAGATATCCTATGATTTCACAATCCTTGTACCAGAACTAAGAATACCAGAGTCACCCATGAGAACGTTCTCCAAAGCATAATAGCGCCATTACCAGTCTGTGTACATGGAGGGAGCAAGGCTCATTCTGATACATCCAATGATGCAAGAATTGAGATATCATGATTGATCCTACCGGGAATCTGTTTTTCACTTATTTATGGTCAAATCTCAATATTTCTGAGCTCACTGTAGACTTAGTTGACCACGATGCTTGGTCAACAGAAATTCATGAGTGGGACTTATTATGTTCAGTTCCATATCCATCAGTGTCCAGTGAGCTATGCTTTCTGAAAGATTTGTAGTTAGACTTTCACCGTACTAAGCTGTCAACTGAATCATGGTTTGGCGCAGATTTTGGTTTACTAAGTAAAATAACTTTTGACTTTTTTTTTTGACGATGCTTATACATCCAACTGCTTCTGCCTACTTCCGGTTTCAATGTTATCCATCCACTTTGTACAAACACTAAAAACATCAGAAGACAAACAACCTACCAATCATGTTGTTTCGGAAATACTCATTCACTGTCTTCGGTTCATTACAGTATGGCCTCTTTCAATTCGCTTATACCAGCCCCTTTTCCCCTGTTTCGCAAAAGACTTATCCGGCAGCAATTAAACACCATTTTCTCAAAATCACACGACTTCCACTTCATCCAGAGTTCATTGAAAAATGTGGAGCTTGTTAATAATGTTTTGGCTTGACGGTTATATTGTTTCTACTTACTCTCCTTTATCTTATGGATTCCACTTTTTAAAAATATCTAAATAAGTATTGAATAAAATTTTCTTAAGTGTATAATTTATGGAAAGAGCCAAATATTTCAAAAATTGCACAAAAATTAACATCCTGCTTGACGTTTACTTTAAAACATGTTTCTCTAACCAATTCAGAACAAACATTTAAATACATTTACATTTTAAAACATACATTTTAAAAATATTCAACGAGAAAAAGACAACGCTATGTATTGATTTTAGATATGACTTTCAATTTCAATTAAAACTAATCGTCCTTGAAAAAAGAAGCCTATTTTTTTCCCAACATTTTAATGCAAAATCGTAAAAACATGTTGCTAAACCACAAAAATAGTCTTATCTATATTTTATTTTCAAGAAAAAAGATGCTAAATTCCACCAAATATAAATGACTTTTTAAAAAACTGATATTTTAAATTTACATAAGTGAAATACAGCAAAATATCTGACCGCGAGACAAACATAATTTAAAGTCAATAAAAGTTTTTTTTCAAACGTACTTACAACAAAGGGAAAATAAATATTCCAATATTTCACTTTCTAAGTCGAGACTATACATCATTATAAATGTGAGAACAAAGTTGTTTCCTATATAGTAAATTATATAAATTTAACTTATATGGACTGCATGTAATAAAACTCAGTATCCCGGGAATTTGGTAAAATGAATGCCCTAATCAGTAACTCGACTAAAAGAACTGGCGACATCATCCACTCGCCTCCCATGACCGTGTTCGAGCTACAGAAAAAGCTGAATTCCACACAAGTACAAAACACAGAGCATACGTTTTACCACCTAAAGTAAACATTCAAAAGAATTTCTAGAATAAATTAAAAGTAAAAAAAAAAAACACTTTTTTAAAATCAAGTCTTTTTTTAAAAGCTCTAAAAAGAATAAAATAAACTTTTCTTTTAAAACTTTTTTCTAACATAAACTTATAACGTCATTACACAATTTATAATAAAAAAGCTTTTCGCGAGATTTAAGTACTCTTATTTACTTAGTTTGAAAATTTTAAAAATTAAAATCAATCATATCAAGTTATTTAATTTGCTTGTTTATCTAAACAAGTAAATCTCGTGACAAGTTCTTATATCATAAATTGTGCAATGACGTTATAAGTTGATAGCAAAAAAAGATTTAAAAGCAAAGTTTATTTTATTCTTTTTAGATCATTTAAATAAAAGCTTGTTTTTAAAAAACTTTTTTTTTACTTTTAATTTATTTTTTACCTTTTAGTTATCGCTGGACAGATTTCTCAGTCTGTTCTTCTCATTCAACGTATCATTGCTGCAGGATTGTTTGCCGGTTAATTTTGAACAGCCTAGCTGAGGGGTACTCAATCTTTTTTCCCTCCAGGTCACTTACATATGATAGATATTTCACTCGGGCTGAACCAAGAGATTAATGGGCGGGGGGGGCCTAAAAACAATGTTCGACCAAAAAACAGTGGACAAAAGCAAAATTAATCAAAATATTAAAACTCTTTCTTTTTATCTTTTTGCTCCATAATTTTAAACTAATTCTTTCCATCTTTGTGCAGAATTTGGATAAAACTATTCTAAAAACGAAAAAAAAAAGTTTCCTGCGATTATCTTAAAAAATGACGAAGTTTTTAAATATTTTATTAAAAAATTTAGCATTTTTTGAAAAATCGTAAAAAGAAAAGTTTTCGACATTTTATTTTTTAAATGACTGATTTAAAAGAGAAACTCCTGAACTTTTTTAGTGCCAAATATCGTTTCATTAACACGAAAAAAAATTCATACTGTATCATTTAAAAATCATTTTTATGAAAATGCATCGATTTTGACTCATTTTAAAAAAAAATCGTTAAAAATAGAAAATATTATTTTTTAAAAAGAATTATACCATATCGGATGAAATAAATTATCTTTCCGATTATGTAATTATTTTTTGTCTCAGTTTGATAAAAGAATAAGACGGTTTTTTAAATAAAATTTCGAAAAATCAGAACTTCTTTAAGCTTAATCCGATTAGCTGTGTTCGGCAGAATAAAAAGCTTACAAGGATAAAACAATTTTAAGGTAATTAATTAATATCTTTTTAACTAATGGCGATATCGGAATTTAAATAGTCAAAACATGCATTGGCATCGAAACTAAACGTGTATACAAAATCTCAGCTTAATTGGTTGAAGAAATCCGCTTCAAAATTGAGTTAGAAAATTCCACACGAACCAATTACATTGCCAGTTAACCAGCAGAGGAAACATTATGAGGAAGACTTTCTTGTATTAGAAATTTATAAAATTTCTAAAGAAGTTACAAAATGTATGGGTTACAGAAATTTGGAAATATAGGAAAAATTAGAATTAAAATTATGAACCTTTGTGATACTGTTCGAAATGGTCCTTGCAACAAAAAGCTTTTCCGCTTGTGTTAAATAAATGTATCGGCATTTTTGTTCCATTTTATCATCCTCTTCATCGCAAATAGATAAATCCGTATTAGAGTCAATGTAGTATTCACCGGTTTCCCAGAAATATACTCATTCAGTGTTGCTTTCATTGAAATCCAACAATGATGTCATGTTGGCATGAAAAGGTTAAAATAAACAAACAAAAAAATATTTATACATTTTTTAGAAAGCAAAACGAAGCACCAACGAACGTGTAACTTTGTCAAGGTCAGAAGGAAAAATGAGAAATGTGCGTCGTAATGTCAAGTCGGTATACCCAGAAATCTGGGATTTATGCACGTGCTGGAAAGCGCAGTCTTATAGCCAAAGGATTCATTAACAATAAAAAAACAAGAAAAATATAAACTAAATTTTATTTTTGTTCATATTTTATTTATATTTTATGTAGATACTATTTTCAAGTACCCGGCTTTGCCCGGGTTTAAAATAAGGTTTTTTGTAGAAGCGTACGAAACTGTTTATTTGCATGCAATAAATGGGTACATTTATCTTAAAGCAATGTGATAGACAACATTTTTGGCAGTCCCATTTGGAGTGTGTACAAAAAGATTTTCCTCTTTGCCCACTCCTGATTAGGCCACATACAACTGCCCATGAGAAAAGCATGATGTTTTCAAGTCTATACCAGCAATCCCAAGAGACTGGCTCTGTGACTTGTTGATTGTCATGGCAAAGCACAGTTTCAAAGGGAACTGTATTCTGTTGAATTGTACTGTTTGTCTGAGGGAATGATAGGTATTCTTGGAATGAAGACATTCTCACCCTTAGCACACCCTGTGAGTACTGTGGCTTGTGAATGACATGTTGCATCAGCTTTTTCACAATTAATCTTGTACCATTGCACAACCTGGGTACATCAATATTTTGGATCAGGATTACTGGAGCACCAACTTTCAGAATCAAGTTGTGGGCTTGCAAATCAGGAGTCTGAATGATATTCAAGAACTCAATGGGATATTGTACTGCTTCATCATCATTAAGGATGCAGTCTATAGACTTGTAGGCAAATTCTTGTTCTTGAAGCTGTTTCTGAATGGTGACATTGAGCTTCTCAACCACATCATTTCTGCTTGCCAGAATTGCTCTGTGAGAAAGCCAGTCCTGATCCTTGAAGTTTTGCTGAATGTTAGGATACACATTAGACAGAATTTCGTCAGGAGAGTTGACAATTTGACCACTTGGCATAATGATGAGGCATGTTGAAGGATCTTCGGGAACTTTACCATCTCCATTCTGGAACAACTTGTTTGCAAATTGTCCTGCAGACAAATTACCCTGAATCTGTGACCGCATGTTTGTAGTTAGACTGAATTTTTCAACATGGCACTATAGATAAGAATTTTTCAAACAGGCATTGATCTGATCTGCTGGTGTGCCACGTGTGACAATAGGAAGTGTTTATCGAAAATCACCAGCAAGCACAACAGTTGCTCCACCCATTATTGCAGAGCTGCGCCTAAAATCCTGTAATGTCTTGTCAAGAGCATGGAAAGAATTTCTGTGACTCATGGTAGCATCATTCCGGACAATTATCTTGCAGGATTTGGGAACATGTCCTTGTCCTGTGCCCTTGGAAATATTGCAAGGGGCAATGCCTGATCTAGCCAAGTCCAGTGGCTACTTGAAGGCCGAATGTGCTGTTCGACCACTAGCAAGCAGAGTTGCTGCTATGCCAGAGGAGGCAACAGCCACAGCCATGTCTTTCTTTTTCCTCACGAAAGCCATTAGCAAATTTAGAAAAGTCTTGCCCGTGCCATCTGGTGCATCCAAAAAGACAATGCCCCCTCTTTCACTTCCGATCATTCCAGTGATGTCTATAAAGGCTTGCTGCTGATCTGGAGTCTTGGCACATTTGCTGCCATGTAGGCTCGAAGTTCTTGAACATCATCACTAGTTTCCCTCAAGACATCCTTAGTTGTCAATTCAGGTTCATCATGCACTGGTTCTGGCAAACCATACAATGCCAGCTTGTTCCCAGTTATAGATAGAATTTTATCTTCCAAGATGAGAAGAGTATTGTTGAAAAGAGCATCACAATATTCAATATTTTCTGTTGGATTATTTCGTCTTGTCTGGTGCAAAAGCTCCTCTGTCATATCTTCCTTGTGATTTTCCCACAGTGTGATAGGTTTTTTTAAGCTACATACGGCAACCAAAATGGCAAAGAAGTTATGGCGTTGTGTTGGTGACTGAAACACAGTAGCCTCTTCCATTGCCTGGTACCATTGAGAATCATCTTCCAGCAGTCCCAGGACTTGGCATGCCTCAGTGTATGTGCTGCATGGTTTAATTTCAAGGATGTCACCATCCTCATCTCTCACAATAACAGTTTTGAGATCTTCAAATGATATTGGTCCTCGAACATGGTGCAACAGGAGGCGCATGTGGAATGCTTCTATGTTATTAGGATGCACAGTGTACACTCTTCCCAAGGCATTTTCTGTCACATATCCCGGAAAGTCTGCAAGAGGTACACCTTTTTTTCGGATTTGCCTGACCTTTTGACTGGCATCCCAGCGAAAATGTCTTGACACTTCAGAATACAGCAATTTTTTTTTTGCAAGATGGTCTGTTTTGCAGAGATAAAAAAAGGCTGTTAATGTAGTATTTGGTGGAGTGTCAGTCAAATGTTCTGTTGGCTGTCCTGGTTCATAGTATACTCTTTGGCCTCCTTCAAGATGTACTGCCAAGTGAACAACTGTTGGATACCTTTGATGGATGGGAATGTTGAGCAGGCGCCACCCTGCCTTACTGCTACTAATGTATCTTCCTTGTTGATAAGTTGTAACCTCATCAAGCCTGTTCGGCATTTCATTTGCAACAGCAAACATGGCTGCATCACTTCCCTTGGTAACATACTTGAAAATGCACTTGATGCTTTTGACTGAGTTGCAGTACTCCACATTTATGTGTGCTTTGAAGATTCTGTAAAGTAATGGAGAATAGGGCACAACCCACGAGTTGTAAACATCCTCCAACATTCCAGATTTTGGTGCTCTACCAGGGCAACATGGCCACCATCCCCTGGTTTTCGGCGACGGCACAGGGGATATCCATTATCTCTTGCCTGTTTCTCTTGCAACATTTGCCTGGGAAACCTCTTACTGCCCTTGCCATCAACAATTCACGGTGCCTTGTGATTCCTATTGCAAAAAGAGCCATGCATCATGTTTTTGTGACAACCTCGTACAGAATGGGATCTTCTTTTTCTAGAATTTCTGCACATAATGCTGTCTACTTGGTCTGGGCGAATTTTGGTCTACAACCAAACCAAGGGATGCATGTGTGGCAGTCCTCACTTTTGTCACTCAATTGAGTACATGAAACAGGCTTCTTTTCCAAACATTTGGACATCCTTGATGAATTGCATCATTTTTCTAACATTTTGTTGAAACACCTTAGCAACCAAGTCAACACGATCTGCTACCACTTATCCTGGAAGCAATTCAACTGTTGTATCTGACCAGCTTGGGTTGCAGGTGAAGGTGATGAAAAGATCAGGTGCGCCTCTATGACGCACATAGGTCATTTTATCCTGTGCATATTCATGCATGTAACGGGGCCCTCCAGCGAAGTATGAAGGCAGCACCACTAATTTGCCAAGATTTTCAGAAGTCACATTGTGGTCTCTCATTCATTACTGACTCCAATAGTACATCATAGTCATCAGCTCTAAGTTTTGTTTGGTTGAGTCTGATGAAACGCAATCTCTCATTCTCAACCTTAGCATACAAATCCACTATGTATTGTTGGAAAAGGCGAGGGCATCTGAAGAGTGTATTGAATTCGTTGACTCTTTGCATTATGCGATATGCATAGTAGTCATTACTGGTGGCCTTGTTTACATCTTTGATGTTCAAATCATAGCCATCTTTTCCTCTGACAAATAGCAAAGGGTACTGAAGTGGATCATATGACCTGTGAGTGTGTCGAATCACGGTTCCGAAAGAGTAGTCGGATACCTTAATGCATTTAACCCAATTATAACATCATAAAACATAGCATCATCATCTACTATGTATTCTCTACATTACACATTAAATCATCAATTTGAATATCACTTTTAAAATAACCAAATGGTCTTACTTTACTTTTACTAAATTCACTTAAAGTAGAATTTCCTGGAAACAATGGAACATGGTTTAATTAAACAGAAATAGACTTTCGAATCAAGGTCACTCGACTCTACCACTATAAATAAGGCATCTAAAATTAAGTCACGAACTAATACTTTCTTATTCAATGCTTCTTCATTAATAATTAAATGAGCAACGTCTAATTTAGTATAGTTATTATCTGGGCATTCCCCGAAATCTTGTGTCAAAAAGCTTCAAATCGAAAACAATTCAATTCCTTATTTTTGTGCATACAGTTTCTAGAAATATGATTTGGGTCTCCGGAATTAAAACAGACCCTAATTTTATAACTTTCGTGAACAGTATTGAATGGGCGTTATTCTTTGGGCATCTGGACTGTAAAATAGTCCTCAATGCCATATCGTGACGTCTTTGATGTTGGGCTTGACGAAAGTGGTGTTTCCATTCTACTGAGTGGAATGACGGCGATTGGTCGAACGATGGAAACCGGGAGGCGTGGCTATGTTGCTTCATCTGGGCGAAAAAAGTTTAGAGTTTTTTGGCTTGGTTCAGAGCTTAGAGGCTGCTCTCTGATTGGATGCTAGGTACAGTGAACAGTGACTCTAATTGGCTGCCCTGGGGGCTGAGATTCAACAGTATTATTCCTCGTTTTTTCATATATATTATCACATTTTTTTTTAATTCTTATTAACGACATCATTTCTTTAATTCTGTTTTTCATCATACTTTGTTTTCATTTTATCACAAGGATTATATCTATCATTAAAATCATATTTTGGTTTTGTTTTATCGAACGCATTTTTACCCTTCACATAATTATTCATTATTACCTCATAAATTTTGAGTCTTTCTTTGAATTGGGCTAAATTATTACATCCTGACAGAAATATTTTGTTTTCTTGCCTGTCATTTACACCTTTGTTTACGTAATGCATTAAAGCGAAATCATCCATTTTATTCGAGTTACATAATTCTTTCATCTTTAAAAATATTTCGAAGCGGTTCTACAATCACTGATCCTTCTTCTGTGTAAGAGATCGTGTAAATTAGGTGAGTAAACTTCGAAAGAGAACTCGTCAATCAGCACTCGTTTTAATTTTTGCCATGAATTTATTTTTAATTCCGTCTGATTAATTAATTCCGCAATTCCACCTAACGTTCTTTTTGCAAATACGAAATTTCGTAAGTCTGATCGACAAAAGAGCTCGGCTATATTTTCAAAATGCTAAATCCAATTATTTACATTTTCATGGCGTGCTGCATTAAATTTACAAATGGCATTTTCAATATCCGAATAGTTTATATTAACATTAGAATTCACATAGCTTCTTTTATTTTAACTTCCGTTATCAAAATGTATTTTATTTATTTTTAAATCAAGATTTATCAATTACATTCAAGATTCTATCAACTTACATTGAAGAATAACTTTTATTTTCTTCATTCATCTCATTTTCTGAGTCAGATTCGCTGGCAACGCTCGCTGTCATTTATAATTACTCATTCAGATTCGTCAACAAAGATGGAATACTTTTAGACAATTCGGATTCATTTCCTTCAATGGAAATATTAAATATGTTTAAAATTGTTA